>JASKGM010006741.1:0-10735 GCA_034509205.1 Ceratonia siliqua
TGTTAAAAAATAAATAAAATTTCTTTAACAGAAATTTAAATTAATGGCGCTTAAGAATTGGAAGTAGAAGAGATATGGAGCATCCATCACAATCTTAGATCTACCTTTTGCCATATATAAATAACCCGAATATCACTCCTTCCACCTCGCCATCTGTTCTCTGCTTCAATCTCAGAAAAAGGTACGAGAGACCCTTTTTTTCCTGTCCTTCGTTCATTTTCAAGCTTCATTATTGTGTCTTATAGTCCTTTTAAGTCTTCCTATTCGCTTTCCATCTTTCCCTCTCTTTGATTTATCTTTTGAGCTTGTTCTTCTAGTTGAGGCTGTTCATAAATCTGATCTACCTACATAACTCAGAGAATTCTTCAAATCTCTATCTAATTTTCCCCATTTTTTATTTTTTTTCACTGAGATCTACTCTGGTAAATGTGCATTTTCCATGAACGCCTGCTTTCAAATTTACTTATGATAGTGATCTTTATGTTTGTGTGTGTGTGCATAAATACAAATCCTGCTGCTATATGTGCAAATCCACTGTGATCTATATGTTTAAATGCTGCCACAATTTTTGGCTATATGTTTTGCGTTTTGGGTTGCTGATGTTTAGTATTTTGTGGGTCTATACTTCTAATCCATAAATCAACATGGAACCCAAATTCTTACAGATGGAGCAAATTGTATAATTGAGTACGGATAACTGAGTACAAATTGTATAATTGATGTTCTTTTCTGTATATATCGATTAATGTCTCATTCTGTATTGAAATAAGATATTGTGACCGGGTGATTAGTTCAAGTGCACCATCTTTCTTGCTTCTCTTATTCCTTGCCATATCCAACCATTGATGTATTCCTCATGCTATATCCTTCAATCGCAACACTTAAAAATTTGTACCATTATTGGGAGCTTGCATGAATATCTTATATTCACATTACCTTCTTTTGATGGAATGGATAACTGAATTGACCATATATCCATTGGAGTCCTTACTTGGATATTAATAAGCTATCTACATTTTATTTGTTTGAAAATGTATAACTGCATCTAATGGATATACTGCTTTGGTTGATAGCTGGCCTTAGGATAGAACGAAAACAATGAAGGTCATAGAGAAAATACGGGCAGTGGAAGCAGCCGATCCAGATAGGGTTGTGTTCTCATTCGAGTTCTTTCCTCCAAAGACCGAAGATGGAGTTGACAACCTGTTTGAGAGGATGGACCGCATGGTGGCCCATAATCCTGCATTTTGTGATATCACTTGGGGTGCAGGAGGATCAACAGCAGATGTAACATTGGAAATCTCCAACAAGATGCAGAACGTGATATGTGTGGAAACAATGATGCATCTTACCTGCACCAACATGCCCATTGACAAGATTGACCATGCTCTCCAAACCATCAAGTCCAATGGTCTACAGAATGTGCTTGCCCTTCGTGGCGATCCCCCTCATGGTCAGGACAAATTCGTCCAGATCCAAGGTGGCTTTGCATGTGCACGGGACCTGGTACACCGTCTCATATTCTTTCCTTTCGATTACATTTGCTGACAACTTCTTGATTCATTACAGAAGAAAAGTTGGAATTAAAGAAACCTTGAACAATTGAACTTGTATACTCCTTTTATTTTGTGGAGAATGGCATGACTGTGGAAAATATTTCCAGTAGATGATAGTTTCTCAGAAAATATTTACGATTGAAATCAGTGGAAACCTCTTCTTTGATTTTTTGTTTTTAATTAATTATTTTGTTCGAATTAATGTGGAAAATGACATAATTTTGTAGAGTCTTAATTAGTGTGAAAAATGACTCCAAAAAAGAGATGTCATTCCTGTTATTAAAGAGATAGTTTTAGTTGTATCCAAAAAGATTTTCAGTTGATTGCTGCACCTCAGCACAGGAAGATAACCAAACACCACAAAATGGGGAGAGTGATATGTATTTTGCACTAAACACTAGAAAGTTTAGGAAACATTTTCAGCAAGTTATGGAGCCATATATTGCATTCTCACCAATGATTCAACTTAATTCTTAGATTCATAAAATGTCTTGGTCTTTGCAACTAGATGTCAATCTTGCTAGGCCACTTGATTGGTCCTGACTTTGTGGATATTGTTGATTTTGCAGGTGAAGCATATCAGAGCCAAATATGGTGACTACTTTGGCATCACAGTTGCTGGTTATCCAGGTTTCTTGCTTCTGTTATTATTTTCAACTTCATTATTGCTACTTTCTTCCATCTACTTTTCAGCCTTTGGCGCCATCATTTGCTCTTATAATTTTTTCTGTCGTATCAGAGGCACATCCGGATATGATAGGAAGTGATGGTATGGCTACACCAGAAGGTTATCAAAATGAGCTTGCTTACCTGAAGAGCAAGGTCATATCTCATATCTTAAAATTTAATTTATGATAAGATTCAGATGTACAATTCTTGTAAGAATTTGTTTAAAGCTGTGACTTGCATGCTTGAAATGGTAGAAAAAAGAAAAGGTTCATGGCAAATGCTGCATTATTTTAGAAAAGTAGGAATTCTTCGTTTGCTCTTTTAAAACTGAGTAAAATGAAAACTGTGAGGAGAGAGAAGTTAATACTGCAGAGAAGTTGTCTTTCTTTGTGCTGCCTTTCTTATTATCATATTCCTCCTGTTCTGAGTTTGTGTTCTGTTTATAGGTTGATGCTGGAGCAGATCTGATAATCACCCAACTATTTTATGATACTGATATTTTCCTCAAATTCGTGAATGACTGTCGCCAAATTGGAATAACTTGTCCCATTGTGCCAGGAATTATGCCCATAAATAACTACAAGGGCTTTGTCCGCATGACTGGTTTTTGTAAAACAAAGGTATGCAATATTTTCTGTGCAGATTCTTTTTTTTAATATTTATGTTGTTCAATATCAAGGGTGTCAAAGAAGACAAACAAAATCATTAAGATGTTATTATAAACGTATCAATTATTGATATCTGTTTCTGTCTATGCTAGATGAAAAATATCTGATGTGCCTTCCGTTTTGGAAGCTGAACCTTGTAATGTCAATCACACTTCAACAAGTGTTGTGCAAGCTTAGAAAAGTTAGACTGCCTGGTTAAAATTCACTTGCAATTGGATAAATATGTCAACCTTAATTGTTAATTGCTACATTGCATAGTTGTTATTGTCACGCAGTGCACTTTTGCAAGAAGTGATCTTGGAGCCATGGTGCAGTGCTGGGTGCACTGTGTTGCGCTTTGCAACATTGAAGTGTGGTGCACATATAATTAATGTAATCCAATGTTAACAATAATGCACAATTAAAAATAATAGAAAGAAACTTTAATTCATATTTAAAACATAATACATACTAACTTCAGCAATCATCCAAAAACCAGATGTATCAAGCATAAAATATAAGATCAACCACTTAAATCATAAACATGTCAAAGTTAGAGGAGCTTAGGAGTTTAGAAAAATGAGAAAATATGACACTTCCACATAACAGCTGGGATCCAACCCAAATGGGTTCACTGAAAGTGAGAAAAGCTGAGATTTTTCTAGATGAATTCATTAAAAAGAGAAATATCAGAGGAGGCAGGCAGAGTGCTGATACAGATCAAGTCACAAAACAGAGAAGAGACAAAGAAAGAAGCAAAATATAAGCTAGCATAGAACGACAGACCTGGATCAATGTTTGGTCCAATCTTCATTTTGCACATGCCGCGTGCACAACATGCCATAGAAAATGGCACATGTGATGCACACCAAACCATGACATTTGAAATTTGCAATCCCACAAGTGTTGCATGGAGCTAGATTATCAACTATGCTAGAGTATCAAATCATGCATAGCTTTTCTCATGCATACAAGTAAAACCACTCAAGTTTTCATTACTTGATAGTTAATACTGATTCTAAATTCTATATCAGAACCTTAACATTTCAATGGCTTCATGTCTTAGCTGTGGCTTGCTTTTCTAGGAATTAATTTTCTGACATGCATCTACTTATGTTGTAGAAATAGACATAAACTATGCTTTGTGGGATAGTTTTTTTTATTTAAATGCCTTCTTCTGAATGCTTAAAAGCCTTTCCTTATATAAAAATATTTAGAATTAATTTTAATTGGGGCAATATTTAATTGTGCATGTCAAATTAAAATTTTAATTTTTGGGTCTGATATGATTTAATCGCGGCCTTGACAAAATGTTGGACATGGTTCACCTAAGTGTAAAATTCATTTGACACGAGCACTGAAGGGCCCCTTTTGGGTTGGGCATATATATATATATATATATGTTTCCTTAAAAAAAAAAAAAATTCTTCTGCGCACAAATATTGGAATATGCAAATTACTAGATCATAATATCCAACTTTTTAAGTGTTTTCTTAATTTTTTTTTTGTTCTTATTACTTAGGTTAACTGAATGAGTAGTGTTAGCTCTTAAAATAAGTTTCAGTTCTATATATTTATTTTTGTTTTCCTTTTTCTGTCTCTGTACCATTAGGATGTCTATGATTCTGTACTTTCCAATTCTTTTTATGAATTCTTATCTCTTCCTTTGAACACATTTTTGCTGCCTTCCTCTTGTTCATTGCTTATTATTATAATGGTTAGTAGCACTTGCTTTCCCATTCTGATAAAGGAGCTCCAATGATTTCCTACCACTCAAGCAATTTTAATTTTTAAGCAATGCTTGCCAATTTGCCAACAATGACGAAATGAACGCAAATGGACAAGCAGGAATGAAAATTTTGTTACAGAATTTTCATTACATTTGACATAATACAGAAATCAAAATAGGGTTCCTACTCCCAGTGGAGCTAAACTCAATTGTTTAGTACAACTTTACATAACCTTTAATTCTTTAAGAGAATAAGGAATTTACAAACCGAACTAGAAATAAACGGTGAGTTTAAGAGTACTCTCAGATCTCTAATTTTTTCAACCCTGTCAGAACTTTCAAGCCTCTCTTTGTAGAGAAATCCTGATAAATTCTCAGGATTCTTAGATAAAATAAAACTCCTATTTTTTATCCTAGAAAAGAGATGTTTATCTTATTTGTTGCAGAGACATCTGACTTCTTGCTCTGCATAAGTTTACCTAAGAATTTCTGTATTTTTATAACAAGATAATTAATCTTTTATCTCTTTAAGAAGACAGCTGATTTCTCTAAGATCATACAGCTGTATTATTTTTGTGGAATTTTTTTAAAGAAAAAAAGAAGATTTTTATCTATCTTATGGATCTAGGTAAGGCTGCTATCTTCTACACTCATTCTATTTGAATTCTTTGGATATTCCGCTGCCTTAGGTTATGTCCATTGAGTGTAATTTTCGTTCATACCTTAAACCAGAATTTTCTTGCGTAGCTGGATTATTATTTGGGCCCATTTAAGCCTCTAAATTGGTCCCAACATTAGGCCAGCGGCCTAGGCTTGATTGGATTTTTGGAATCTTTTGAAGCACTTAACTATTAAAAGTTTGCTGCCAAAGAAATACATTATAAAGTAAAATACACTTTCGTTATATTTTCTCTTGCATGCTATGTCATTTTGGAAGAGTTTGCCACTTTTGGTTTTCAATTGGAAGGCTAATCTACATCCAAGTGGATTGTCAGAGATGCTAAATCTTTTTAGATATAGAGGTTGATAGTTGGATAAAAAATTGATAATAAAGTATTGCTACTTGTGTAAATGTTTAAATTTTCATGTTAATACTTCTAAAAATGAACTCCAATTCCAGTCTTGTACATAATGTGTGTGAGGCCTTGTTTTTAAGAAATTTATTCTACATGTGCTTGTTATATGTTTACTTTTTATCATTTTGTTATACTAGGAAAGTGCCATGAGATCTAATAGTGTTTTCATTTTTTCATGAAACATTCTAGATACCTGCTGACATTGTTGCAGCCTTAGAGCCTATCAAGGACAATGAAGAAGCTGTTAAGTCTTATGGAATTCATCTGGGAACTGAAATGTGCAGAAAGATTTTAGCTCATGGAATTAAGACATTGCATCTTTATACGCTAAATATGGAAAAATCAGCTTTAACCATACTAATGGTTGTCTCTCATTTTCCATATGATATACTGGCTTTTGACGTGCATATATTTGATTTTATGATTGAAAGTTTTTCACTTAATTGCAAATGGTCATTATTTTAACTCCGGCAGAATCTTGGCTTAATTGAAGAGTCCAAAATTTCAAGGTCCTTACCTTGGAGACGCCCTACAAATGTTTTCCGTGTTAAAGAAGATGTTCGTCCAATTTTTTGGTATATTATAATTGGAATTTCTATTTCTGGTGCCAAAATATAGGAGTTGTGTCTCTGTTGAAGTATTTCTCACTTTCTTTAACCAACCATAATAGGGCCAATCGTCCAAAAAGCTACATATCAAGGACTATCGGATGGGATCAGTATCCACATGGGCGATGGGGCGATTCTTGTAATCCATCATATGGGGCACTAACTGATTATCAGGTGCACATGATCGCTTCACAACTTAAATTTGTAGACCTCAAAATCTTATTTTCTTTGAAAAGTTTGGGCTCAAGTTTTATTGTGCATGATTAATCCCAGATACATTTATTGCAATTTACTTTTTCTGCAATATGTATGAATAGTCCTGCAGTTTGTGTTCTAGTATTTTATTATAAAAAATCATTATGATTAATACTTCATATATTATTGAAATTGTACTTCAGACCATTTGTTTGCCATATTAATGACTGTAATTATTAAATGTTACACAGATTAATTTTTCTCAAAGTATTGTCTAATGAACCAGATCCCATATATGAGCTAGCAACTGTATCTAGTTTTGTTTAAGCATGAAGATATGATAAGTACAGGAACAGAAGCCACAGAGAGAGTGATAAGATACTAGAGGAGTATCATTTATCTTTTTGTAAACAGAGGAGTATGACTTTACAGAGAGTGAGAGACACGTTCAGATATAATAGTAGAATGTATGATTACATAGTAGAACATTGAGCTAAAGGAATTAGTAGAGTATATGTTAGTACTTCAGTATATTACAATAGACAATTAAAATTGAGTGATAATACTGGTTGTGTTACATTTTCCTTTATATAAAACGTACATTTATTTCAATCAATAGTGATGGACCAAAGTATCTTACTTGTGACTCAAGAATACGAAAATGAATTAACATCACTATGCATGCTCTTCTGTGTCTGTCTTTTCCTCCTTTTCTTTTTATCATTCTTTGATAGGGGGAGGGGGTTTGAAAGCTGAGAGCTGGGATTTTGAATTTCCAAAGGGTTCAAAAGTATATGATACTAGGTTAGCATTTAATAAGTGCATAAAGAAGCAAAACATGTTTTTGGGGTTAAGCCTTATTGTGATTACAATCAGGAAGCTCTGTATACTTAAAGGTTTACTTAGTTTTTAAGGAGAAAGGCCTTATGTGCAACCTAATAACTTTGTGAAAGACAAACCGAAAAATATAAGAAAATAAAGGGGGAAACTATTGGAGCTCTGAGCCGCTTCTAAATGACAGATATGTCTTACACTTCTGCTGTAATCGCTACATGATTGATTACTTTGTCACAGTTCATGCGGCCACGTGCACGTGACAAGAAGCTTATTGAAGAATGGGCTGTTCCCTTGAGAAATGTTGAAGATATTCATGAGGTAGAGATACTGTACAGGACTATGGCTAGATTGTTCTCATCAATGCTTAAAAACTGACTAAATTTGTGTCCGTTGTTACATATCAGAGATTTAAGTTATTCTGCCTTGGAAAATTGAGAAGCAGTCCTTGGTCAGAATTAGATGGTCTTCAGCCAGAGACAAGAATCATAGATGAGCAGCTTGAGAAGATTAACACAAAGGGCTTCCTCACCATTAATAGCCAGCCAGCTGTCAACGGAGAAAAATCTGATTCTCCTGCTGTAGGTGGGTTTTAGGGGCAGATTTGCACCCATGAATCTTATCAGAACGTTTTATTGTGATTATATGGTATACATGACTGCTTTTTGATAGAAGTTGGATTCTTCTAAGGGTTAGCATTTCAGAATTGAGTTAGAAGCAGAAGATGCTACATGGTCATAACAGCATGGAAATCTTAGATCCATGTCTCTCTTGAACCTCAGACATGGTCAAAACCCACCATTTTTTTTTTCCATATCTAGACTAGTTGCGTATATCTTCAACCTTGAAAATGCTAAGTTGCTTGCCTTGATTTTAATTCCTTCTGCACAAGTGAAGAGCTTAATAATTTTTACTACTTTGTCAACTATTAGCACCAATTTCAAAGAGGTGACAGTTGTGGGGACTGCTCCTTGACATGATTTTCCAGTAGGTAGATCTTCCCACTCACCTTGTGGTTCAAAATATTATACTTAATTCACTTGTTAAACTTATTAGCCCTTAGTACTGGCTGTCTGATATCCTGCTTCGGCTTGAATTACCTGAATATATGAAGCAGTGAAGCACATAACTGGATTAAGTTAGTGTCTTTATAACAATGATAGCAGATCTGCATTCAAGGCATGGAATGGTGTTATGCAAACCATTCTAGTTTTGAGCTTTCTGCATGCTGGTCTACTAAATCAGATGGCCTGTGCTAATGAATACAAGTGGGTTATGTACCTCAACTTGGTCCACAACTGGGTAATTTGTATTGTCTCTCTTTATAGTTCTTATTTTTCAGATCTTCTGTCAATTTCTTATCTATTTGCTGTTAGTAAATGTACTTTGCATAAAATATCATATGTGACCCTTTAAAGACCTCTTATTAGATATGGGTAAAAAAAATCAATTCAAATTTTTTATTGGATAAATCACCTTTGTCACTCAAAATTAGACTCAATAAACGAGAGAAATTCTTAAATTACTGGACTGCTAGAAGCCAGCTGTTGAGGTTGTTTCAGTTTATGGAAGAGGAAGTTGCAACTATTCCCTTCTATTATTCTTTTATCTAAAAGGAAAAATGAAAATCTGAAAACAAAATAGGGAGACAAAAGAAATGGAGATTGCCTGATTAGAATGTGTGTTGTGCATGTGGTGCTATTATGCTTGAGGGTGTTTCTCTCAAATTTAATGATATTTCTGGCTATGAGATACAGTAAATTCTTTGCTTTTCATGTATTGTGCAGGTTGGGGTGGACCAGGTGGATATGTTTATCAGAAAGCATATGTAGAATTCTTCTGCTCTAAGGGAAAGCTGGATGCACTAGTTGATAAATGCAAGGATCGACCATCTTTAACTTATATGGCTGTGAATAAAAAAGGGAGCTGGATATCTAATGTGGGCCAAACTGATGTGAATGCTGTGACATGGGCGGTCTTCCCAGCTAAGGAGATCATCCAACCAACTATTGTGGATCCTGTCAGCTTTATGGTATGGAAGGATGAGGCATTCGAAATATGGTCCGGAGGATGGGCATGCCTGTATCCAGAGGGTGATGCTTCCAGGGAATTCCTTGAAGAGGTTAGTTTCTAAACACATACCGCAAAAATCTCGCAGGAACAGTTTTCTTTTAAATAGAATTCTATCCAGTGATGGCAATGCTATGATCATTCTCTGAATCTTATGTTTCAGGTGCGAAATAGCTACTTCTTGGTCAGCTTGGTAGACAACGATTACATCAAGGGTGATCTTTTTGCTGTGTTTGCAGATCTCTGACAGAAGCTTCATATATTAGATTTATCTTGAATATGCCCGTTGCTTGTCATGCTTGTTTTTCCTTTTATTCTGAACATGATGAATCAATCTATATAAATTTATATATTTGTAATAATTTTGATTTATTTGGATCATAACCTCTTCTATTTCAAAGGGAAAATTAATTTGGATTGGTAACTTATTGGTTTCGGGATTATAGCACAAATATCATCAGTCTTGTCATTCTTCACAGTTGCATGAGCATTTCTTGCAATCACCTGACTGTCAACGGGAAAGACAAAGCATAAACTTACTGCTATTTTCTTTTTTCCTGGTCTTACCCTTTTTGATTAACAAAACAAATTCCTCATACTATGAGAAAATTATATTGCTTTAACTTCTCAAATGCCTGCAATAATATCGATTCATGAGAAGTATTAACAGTTTGGTTTCAATTTTAAAAACAAAAGAATATTAACAGAGATTTACCTACATGGTTTGTCAGACGGGGATGATACTTGGTAATATCATTAAGAAATAAATGCAGGCAATTTTATTTTGTGATTATTTTTTTGGGTTCATGAGGCATGAATGATTGAATTTAATTTACTGCTATCCAAGGCGCTCTTCATCTTTCCATTATGCTTTATGCCTGTTTATTTTGTTTTAGTTGAGAGGTAAGGGATAAAAAAGCTTTGAAAAGGAAGAGAAGTGATAATCACAAAATTTCAGAATTAAGGTAGTATGATATTATGGTAAAAGTAAGAGTAAATGTACAATTTGTTCTCTGAATTTATTAGGAGTGTGCACGGTTCGGTTAAGTCCGGTTAAGAGCCTAACCGTTAACTTAACTGTGCAAATGATGGTAGTTCAGTTCAGTTAACATGCAGAAGTGGGGAGTTAACCAAACCAAACCGAACCGTTAAAAAATAATTTGGGCGATTTAGTCAATTCATTTAACCGATTAATTCAAGTAACAAATAAATGAATGCCAAAATTCAGTAAAGAATAATGTATCATTAAAGCTATATAGTTCAAAACTTATAAAAAGTCTAAATAAAAAAATTATTATTTTGATACTTTGAAAGAATTTTAATATGTATTCTTTTTAATTATACATGTATA
>JASKGM010006742.1:0-10735 GCA_034509205.1 Ceratonia siliqua
GAATGTATTTATTCAATACTATGTTATATAATTATATATATATATATATATATATATATATATTATTATTATCATGTTAAAATCCTTTACAATTGAAAAAAAAAAATTGTTTAAACTTATTCGAAACGTGTTTTAAAAATTCTTCTGTTTCCACGAAATTTTCGAAATGTTTCAAAACGTTTCCATTTCCTAAGTTGCTGAAACAGTACCTTGAAACGAAATTTAATACATTGCTAAGAGGTACGTGTCGGAATAAAATGCTTCTAATGACACCTTCAATATTTATAAATATTGTGCATATTTCTAATGACACCTTTAATATATTATTTATAAATTTAATATATATTTTAAATTGTATAAAACATTTATATAAAATATATATATACAAATATAAATATAAAAAATAATTTAAGTTTCAGCTTAATTTGTATGAGCATATTTGAGCTTATTTTTTTATAATTTTTAATAAAATATATATTAATATTAAATAAATTTAATGAGCTAAGCCAAATGGCTCATTTACTAAATGAGCCAAATTTGAGCAAATTTTAAAGCTCATTTGTTAAACGGAGAAGTTCACTTATTAAATAAGTTGAGTACAAATCAGCTAATTTTCAACTCAGCTTGGCTTAGTTACAACCCTACTAAGAATCTAAGATCAAGTATATAAATGGAATCTAAGATCAAGTATATAAATGATTTAAGGTTAAATTTAAAATTGGGTTAAATTTTAATATTTTTTTTAACTCTCTCAAGAATATATATTTTCATAATAGAGTAGAAGATTTATAATTAAGATATTTCTCAATTATACAAAAAGAATTTGTTCTACTTTATAACATGTAAATGTGCATTTTTTTTAAAAAGTACTTTTTTTTCACTAAAAAAAACCTATCAAATGGGGCTCTAAAAGTCCACTGCTGGAGAATACAAAACGACTGGGCTTATGAACAAAAAAATTATTATTGCATTGGACTGCTTTAATTGGGCTTATTATGAAGTAGACAACAATGGGCCAATTTGGGAAGAATTTTGTTGATACAGGCCCAAATGGCACATTTTAGGCTACAAGCAGTTTCTTTACACCCCTTGCCAACTAGGTGTCCTGGAATCTACTATGTTTTCAAAACTGTTTTTCGAGTCTTATATTAATGTCCAAAAAAGAAAACAAAAGAGTCCTGTATGATCTACTTCAAGTCTTCAACTCTTCTTGATTTCTTTTCCAGAAACTGTAATTGAGTGAAAAACAAAAGCACGGCATGACAGCAACAATAAGCATGTTTTCCCATTATGTAATTATAAAGGAGGTGATAAATTAAAATAGCTGTAAGAAATATTTTTTACTTGTTAATCTAAGGCTTAATTGTATAATAATAACTAATTTCTTTAATATAATTGAATGTCCAAATTTACAATATTGAATATTAGTTGTAATATTAAATGCTAGAAGTTAAATCAAATCTCTTAATTCGACACATGCAACGGATTATTTAATCAAGTAATATGTAATATTTAAAAAATTATAATTGAATTATTCAATCTTTTTTTTATAAATATTTAATCTCACAACTAATACTCAATTAGATAACATTAAATATTTTAAAAATAATAACTAGTTCAATAAATAATATATTAAATATAATTTATAATTGATATATATAAATTTAATTATAATGGCTATAAAATGATGTATCTTATATATTATGACACTGGTATGCAAGATAAAATTATGATACCAAAATAAAAAGTTTGGGTAATAGTGTAATACTATGGCAATATTTTTTTAAACTTAATAATATGGGAATTGTTTTATATGTAAGAGTTAGATAAATTGTATTCTTACTTATCATTTTCTTATAATTTTTCATAATTTTTTTAATCACATTAAACAATAAGGTAATATAAGAGAAATAAATGATTAGGTAATAATTTATTAAAAAATAATTATGAGAATTTATAAAAAAAAATTGTAAATGTACAATACCTCTAAGAATTATGGGTTTAAACTTCACATAATAAATAAATATAGAAATATCTTCACATGTTTTTGAATGGATTGGATTACATCATTGCACGTGATATGATGTTTGATGGGTTGATGCCAACCACAAAATGTTCAAAGGAACATTGAAAGCAAGTTTGAGTTCAAAATTTGAACATGCATGGAATGTATAAAGTTGGTGGTCGGTGATTATAATGAGAAAATTGAATGAAAGAAGCAAAAGTAAATAAATATAGAAATATGTACAATGTCACGATATGTGTAGACTAAACTTTCATTTTGATTCTAAAATTTATATTTTGTATTCTTTTAATTTTAAAAGATATTAATATCAATATTATATAAATTTTAAATTTTAATTATATAAAAATTTAATTATATATTACTAAAATTTAATTTATTTAAAATTTAAAAATTAATATATTTAAAAAATTTTAATTTAAAATTTACATATCTATTTAATTAATATATTTGACTATAATTATACAATGATATTGCTTATAGTGTTAAAAAAATAAACAAGTCAAGTTTAAACCAAAAAATTAATTCTATTAAAGTTCATGCTCAGTAAATTTTAACAACAAACTTATATAGCATACTAATATTGTCCTAACTAGAGATTGTAATACTACTAATTTAAATTTTATTTATATACTATGCATAAGTTATTGTGATGGTCCGATTGGTCGGTTATATTTGAGTTTAATATATAGCAAAACATTATGTGGTATTGCTTTAATTGAGATGTAATACTTTAATAAAATTTATATAAATAACATTATTCTAATTGATTACAACTCTAGTGAGTACTAGCTATCTAAAAGTTACAATTACGTAGGGATTTTGAGTAAACAGGAATAAGACATTTTTTTTGTTGTAATGATGGGAGTGGGAACGAAAAGTTGTAGAGAAGGGAGAGGGCATTTTCATGGATGTGGATGGCCCAATGGAAAAGAAGATGAAGGTAATGGTTAAGGGCATGGGAATCCATATACACTTCAGGCTAGCTCTCAACCTCTTACCTCAACAAGCAACAAGTTCTCTAGGCGTCAATTTGGGAATCTCATTGTTTTTTTATTTCTTCTTAATAGTAAAAACTAGTGTATAAAAAACTATATCAAACCGGCTGGGTTGACTAAGAAATTATTGAATCTGCCAGTGAATTGGTCTGGTTGACTTATAAAAATCAATCAGCAAAAAATCAATTAAAAATCAACAAATCGAACTGACTCAGGAGATGCTTTTCAAAACAATTGTAGTTTTTATAAGTTTGAAATATTTAAAAGGATATTTGACAAAAATGTTTTTTCACAAAAAAAAAGGGTGAAAAGCAGCTATCTTCAAAAGCTAATTTTTCTTGCTTCTTGCTAAAAGCAATTCTAAGTGGAAAAGAGAGAAACTTTGAGGGACAAAATTACCCCTACACCATTAACATATTTCCCTCATTGCCTTTCTCATTTTCGTTGGCCTTGAATAGCAAACTTTCCCAATTGAAACTGCTGTAACCCACGCATTAGCAGCGACAGCCGTCCATTTCTTCCTTGTCGCCATGTGTCGCTGCATTACAGTCCCCCCGAATGTTGCCACTGTCAAGACTCTCTTCACGTCGTCGATAATAGGTTAGTATTTTCACCGCTGTCCCCCAAATCTCCCTTGTTTGTCGTCGCTTATTTTCTGGTTTGTTATGTTAATGCTGAAAGCTAGTAATCGAGTAGAACCTAGGTTTGCAATATCTGCTTGATTTGTTGAGACTTGAGAATCACTTCCTTTGATTTTTTTTTCTTGGTGGTTAATGGGATCTAAAACAACCTGTTATACTAGCTTTAGCAAGATATTTGCAGAGCTAGAAACACATATGTGATTATGCATAACAGTAGCACTCTCTAATAATTTTGTTTTAACTTAGAACTTTGTTGATTTTGGTAGAAATTGAAAACAAAGATGGCCTATCAGAGAGAAGGCATATCAAAGACAATGAAAAGGAACTTTGTAGATTTACCAACTTGGTTTTTTTTTTCTTTTTTATTTGGTTAAAATCATTGAGATAACTTAAAAGGTTTATTGCCCTTACTTAAATTTTTAATGTACCTTATTCGTTTATAATTAAATTGAAAAATGCTCTACATTCATATATGGAAACAACCTTCGTCAAAGCTTAGTCAAGGAGCAAGTTAGGGAGCAAGGTGGTGCAACAACACCTCAGTTCGAGGTGCTAACTGCCGACATCTTCATGGTGCATTAGCACCTATAGTTAATAGATTTTAATAATTAACCATAATAAAAGTTAAAGTATTTTCTATTATTTTATTTGTTAATAGTAAAAATTACATATATTTGATTTACCTTTCCTTTGTAGAATTGGTCAAGAAACCATTAATTGTGAACAAAACTTGTTTGGTTTCATTAGAGATTTGACTAATCAGTTTGCGAGTTTACTTCTCTTACTCAATTGCTGTTAACTCATGAAATAGTAAAAATGAGGGAGAACACAGAACATGCATGGATTTATAATTGCCCATAATTGAGCATAAAATCTCATTGAGTCGAGTTTTATAACTTTATCTCATGACTTATACATGTGCTTGGGCCACTAAACTGCTATTTTCGTGGGAGGTTGTTAATTCTTGACACCCTTTTATGTCTCACATATATATTTAAACACCAAATCATAATGTTAATAGATGAACATGCAATTGGAAATTATTAGGAGGAGACAAGTGAAGATATATAGTCTAAGCAAGTAATGTTGTCTGACTTGAAAACAACTAGAAAATGAGAAGAGGGGTAGGAATTGAATAGGATTTGCATTCACTTATAATGGTATCATCACTTGGTATCTGTCATGGATCATAATTGTGGACATGTGCAAGAAAATACCACTCCATTCCTATGTGCTGTTGAGGTTGCAAAGCTTTCTTCCTTTTCTATCTTTTGAGTTATAGTATAATTCAATTTGTTTAACTATAGCACCCCTCTACAACAATACTCTAGCAAATTCTTGACTAAGCTCTCTCAAGCCATTTGGCTCATTCCTAATTAGGCCAAGTCATTTCCTTTTACTTCCATCGTCTCAGCTTTATGTTTTTAGTCTGCATTTCCAATTCTGAAAGTGATGTTTGGGTAGTATGCTACCCTCATTAATAAATGAATACACCTATCATCTTTCAATTTGAAGAATAATCATCAAAGTGTAAGAGTTGTGGATAATCATCACTTTTTCGTAATACACATGATTCAATTAGCATACAACTATAGGTATTAGGAATTTGTTTTAATTAGAGTTTTTCTTTTATTCAAATAGTTTAGGTTTGTCTTTCCTATTATGGCATGATTTAGTTTACAAGTCTTGTCCTACAACAATTTGGATTAAGGGTCGTATTGCCTATTAAATATTTATATATGAATTCTATTATATTCATTGAGTTTTATAAGGGATATTTTTATTTCATTACCTGAATTTGATTTATGGTATGCAGTGACTAAGAAGCAAGAAACTCCTTGTGGTGGGATTGTCACATCAGTCTGAAGAACTTTAAAACTTTAAGGTAAACAATTACTACTTCAAGTGATATTATGTTTGAGTGGCAATTTATAAATTTATTATTCAAAACATAAAGCCCTTAGTTTGATGCTTGTGTATAAGTTCACTTTGTGATTATAGACTTGTTATTGCAATGTTGTGTTGAAATCATGGTTATGCAAATATTATTGAGGGAATTATTTGGATGATGATTGTCATTTTTTAGTCATTGTTTGATTATGCATTGTTGGTTGTTCTTGAAATACAATGTTAAGTTTACAATGTCATCAAAGTTACCTCTGAAAAGATCTACAGTGGGTGATACATCTAAGGTAACAGTTAAGGCAAAATGAAATGATTCAAATACTGAAGTCTTCTTAAAGGTGTGTATTGAAGAGATAGAAGCTAGTAATAAGCCTCACACACACTTTACTAAAGAAAGGTGAGTTAATGTTGTTCAAAAGTTCCATAGGCAGACAGGTATGAATTATGACAAGAAACAACTGAAAAATAGATGAGATGGTTTGAAACAAGACTTTGACTTATGGGCAAGGCTAATGGATAAATAGAGAGGGCTAGGACGGAATCCAATCAAGCAGACTGTAGTAGCAACACCAGAGTGGGGGGAAGCTAAGGGAAATGTATGTTTTGGTTAAATTCCATTAAAAGACATATCAACTATGATTAAATAACATATTGACCAAATTGTTTGTTGACTTCTTTGTTACAGGAGAATCCAAAATATTTGCAAAGGAAGGATCAAGGTCCAAAATTCTTGACTATTATGAAAATATGCTTCTGTGATGTCGTTACTACTAGAGGCCTTCCATCTTAAATGATCCAAGCGAGATGAGCAACAAGATGCTCCTTCTAATGAGCTTTAAGTTGTACATAACCACGGGGATAATGCTAAACAACCTACGCATTCAATCAATGAGGGACAAAGTTAGCATAACAACAGTCAGTACAAGAAAAAGAGGATAGTGAGTTCAGCTAGAAGGAGTTCGAGTGCCTCACTACAGTACTCACTAGATCGAGTTCTGGATAATATGGAGCAGATGTCTCAACAAACTATGGCTACAAGACCAGATGATCCAACCGGTATGGCTAAATGTCTCGAATTGTTGGAGGCTATCCCTGGATTAAATGAATGAGATGAAAAATACTTCTTAGCCATGAAAGTATTTGCAAAGAAAACAAACAGGGAGTATTTATTCTTCTCATGAAAACCCATCCTGATCATAGTTTAGCTTTGTTAGACTACTTCTCATGGGAAGAAGTTAGTCGTTATAAGCGATTTTAATGTAGTTTTCATTATGGAAAGTAGGAAACTTCTCTATGGGTGGATTGGATTGGACTTTAAATTTTTCTTCTTCTACTACTTCGTTGGTGTTGGATTGTTTTTATGTTTTATGATTAGATGAACGATTGTTATGTCAAAGAGTGGTTCTGGTATAATTTATAATTACATTGCACAATGCTTTTATCTATTTGTAGCATCAAATGTTGATTGGTATATTGATGTTTTTTTATGTTTATTTGCATAGGATGAGTCAATTCTCAGACTCCGAGAGTGATGCTAGCTATAGTACACGAGAAAACCCTATCACTTTGGACACAAATAATGATGCTAATCCAAGTAGTTGGATAAATGAATATTTATGGTTTGGACATGTTACGACTGTTGCCATTGCATGTGAAAGAATAACGTACTTTAATAAGACTCTAAAGAGGACATCAATCCATACAGGTTCTGGATAGTTGAAAGAACTTAAAAGCGGTAGCCCAACACGCTTTTTTGAACAATTTAGGATGTATTCAAAGCATTGGTCAAGGACTTGACTGACAATTATGGATTTAGAGTAACAAACAACATTAGCAAAGATGAGAGTGTTGCTATGTTTTTGTTTATTCTAGGTCCTGGCTCATCTAGTAGGGAAATGCAGGAACGGTTTCAGCATTCTAGAGAAACAGTGTCCTGACAATTCCACTGCATTAAAATGTGTTGGAAAAATGGGTAGGCAAATTATTAAACCATATGATTCGATGTTTAGGAATGCTACTAATTATATTAGACATGATGATATATTAGTTATATTTTAAAGACTGCATTGGAGCTATAGATGGCACTCATGTTATCATTCATGTTCCTCCAGAAAAGAAGCTTATATTCATTGGAAGAAAGGGAATTACGACTACAAATATTCTGGCTGTTTATGATTTTAATTTGTGTTTCACATATACACTAGTTGGTTGGAAAGGTTCAGCTTATAATGCAAGAATTTTCATTAACACTTTGAGCAGCTCTGATTCACATTTTCCTCATTCACCTCAAGGTTACTTCTTATACTTTGTTAATGATTTTTGTGTGGGCATCATGTATTAAATTTCTTTCTAACACAATAAACATTTTTTCAGGGATATATTATTTTGTGGATTTTGGATATCTTACTTTTGAAGGATATCTAGGACCTTATATAAATAATAGGTATCATCTTGCTCACTTCAGGCAAGCTCCACCATTTCGATCAACAAATGAAGTGTTTAATTATTGTCATTCAAGTCTGAGGTGTAAAATTGAAAGAACATTTGAAGTCTACAAAGCTAGATGGAATATACTCCAAAACATGTCTAACTACGACATTGAAACTCAATTTGGCATTATATGGGCATTCTTTACACTGCATAACTACATATGACAAATGGATGTCGATATATGACGTGACGTCCCAAATTTATAACTCAATTCAGGAATCGCAAGAGAAAAATGACGTGACGACCAACAGAAGAAAGAAGCAAGTGAAGAGTCTACAAGAACAATGGAATGCACAAGAGATTTTATTCGAGATTAATTGCCTCGACGTGTGTGCCCTTTCTAGATTGTAAATTTGGGACAACTTCATGCTTATCAAAGAACTTTTGTGCAAAATTTTTGTTTATAAATATATTTGACAACTTATAGTCAAGGTTCAAAATCTCATGCCGTTTCGGTCGAAACACACAAAATTTTTCAGTTTCATGCATGACTGAACGGCACAGCCAGACAATTCCGAAATTCTACCATTTCGGACAAAGCAAAAACGATTCGGTGATATTCGAAGGAAAATCACCGTTTCGCTAAACAGAACGAAAAGAAATAGTACAATCCATTTGAGATAAGAAGATTGAAACTAAAACTTTGATCTGAAACAAAATAAAGACTGAAGAGATTCTAACTTCTCAGTTTTCAGTACAAAAGTAACAGAGATTCCCAAAATAATTTGAGTTCAAAATCAAAAATCAAGTACACAAGTTGAGTTCAAAAATCGTGATCACAGTAACTCAAGTGAAATTGAAAAGCTTGCCTTCTGAAGCTCTGAAAAACTCTGCAAATCCCTCCAAGAAAGGAGCAACAACCTCCGAGAGCGAGCATCTCATCGTCCTAGTGACCCAGTCCCAGCACCTCCAAACAACCGATAGTAGTGGAGCTCAACAGTTCGAGGAGAAGAGACCGCGGAGATTGAGACTGTCAAGAACGAGATTGCCGAGCAAGAGAAGAGAGAGGGGAGAGGCAAGAACCTTGGCTGTCGAAGTGGAACGAACAAAGCGGCAGAGGAGGAAGAGGAACGCCTTTTGCTTCTAGAATTTGGTAAAGTAAAAGGTAATAAATTCCTCTGGTAGGTAAGAGCAGGTGATGACTTATGGGAATTCATTTATTAATGGAAAAAGTTATAAAAACCATTTAATAAATCTATTATTTGTATTAATAAAAAATATCAGAAATTGATATATTATTATTAAGTGATGAAGTTTACTTACATAATCATTTTAATAAATTTTTATTAACACTTTACACTTATGTTAAATGTAGCCAATATATAAAAATATGTTAAAATAAAATTATTCTATAACAAATTTTAAAATACATTTAAATATTGAAATACTTTAATAATTAAAGTTTACATTAATATAGATTTATTCATGTTGTTTGTAGTCATCCAAAATTAATTTTATTTAATTTAATTTAGTGGCATTTAATTTAGGTTTAACTAGTATGAGTTTAATATAATGGTTTTTTATTTATTTTTATAAGCTCATAATTTATAAATATTTAATATTAATAAAAAATTTAATTAAATAAAAATAAAAACAAATTTTATAAATATAAATATATATATATATATATATAAATTATGAGAATATATGTTATAGTCATATTGATTCATATTAGTTTGATCAATTTATATTTATTTTCAATTTTTTTAATATCTAAAATAATTTCAGCATAAGTCTCTAATTAATAATTAATATCAAAACAAATATTAATTTTTTTAAAATATTTTTTATTTTAATAATTTATTATCTCTTTCTGTTTTTAAATTTCTAAAAATAAAATAAAATTAATGCTCAATAAGATTAATATTAATCATTGAGTCCAATGACTGATTATGGGATATATGTTACTTAAAAAGTAATCCTCTAATATAAAAAATTATATAAATAAAAAAAAGAAATTATTAAAATGATATAATTATTTTATGTATAAATAATTTAAGTATAACCTATTTATATTGTCTAATTAGTGTGTATTATAATTTAATAATTTAAATATGACTTATTTATGCTATCTAAGTAATATTTTAGATATTTATCTCTTAAACATTATACTGTTAATTGATTCAAACTTTTTAATAATCATTATTAATGATATATTTTATAATTAGAGACTTTGAATATAATATATAATTTACATTAAATTTTATATATATCATAGGTTATTAAAATTTATAAATGTTAATTATATTAATATTATTTAAATAAAAATATAATTATTTAATATTATATTATCTAATTATATTTATTTATATTATTATTATTATATTATAATTATTTAAAATTAAAAAATTATTATTTAAATTTATTCAAAATCGTTTCTTTAAAATAATTTGTTTCTACTAAATTTGTAAAGCATTTCAAAACGGTTTTATCTTTTAAATGACCCAAAATACTTTTAAACAAAATTTAATACCATTAAAAGGAAAGAAACCAGCCAAGAACCAGAAACCACGCGACACGACCGACCTACCAAACCACAAAGAAATATCCGATAATCAGAGAAACCCAAGCATTAAGTCATTGATGACGGATGTTTGAGACTTTGAGGTACCTTTCCAAAACCCTTCTTCTCTGCTTGCTTCAAAGCCCATGTTTTTGTCTTGTTCCATGATAGGGTA
>JASKGM010006746.1:0-10731 GCA_034509205.1 Ceratonia siliqua
TAATTATAATTATAATTATATATAAATGTTATTATATATATTTTTATATATAATTATATTTAATATATATATATATATATAATTAATTATATATATACGGTTCGGTTAACCGCGGTTTTAAAAAAACCAAACCGTTAACCGAATCATGTATGGTTCGGTTAAAATACAATTTAACCGAACCGAACCGCTAAGTATTTAGTTTGGTTAATTTTTTCTTCGGTTTAGTCGGTTTAATCGGTTAACCGACCCAATTGCACACCCCTAGTAGTAATGGCCAATTTATTAACAAAAGCTTTAGTATTTAAAGTCATTTTCTTTTGTCTTTGTGAGATTCCACGCTATGGATTATTCACACCTGATTGGTGAGGAAATGAAAGGACGAAATTAATTTGTCTGGTCTGTAGGTCCCACGTACCATAATCGGGCTGCATCTGACACGTCGGTTGTTAGGAGCAGATACAACACGCGCCTAGCGCGTAGTTAGTTCTTGTAGGCAGGATTCCCTCGCATCGCGAAGGCTTTTTCAAATTCAAAGGTTTAAATCCTCTGTTCACTGATCTACAGTAAGCTGAAACATATCTTTGATATTATTGGTGCGAGTCAAATATTGAACCAATAAGGCAATAATCGTTATGAGATGTTCAACACTTTCATGGTCCCACCGGATCCAATAACCAGAAATTCAAATTAATTAATTAATACGGAAAAAAAAGCAGTATATTTTTTGGGGGTCAATTTGTGATGTTCCAGTGGTTCTGACATTCGCTGTCCTTATTCATTTGTATTATTCCAATTCAAATTAACGAGACAAATTAATTTAAATATGTACAAAATTAATTTATATATTTGAATGAATTAATAATCAATTAGGGGTTTTTGTTTTTCTATCCTAGGAGGTCGTCTTGCCGCCAGGGTGTTTTAATTTTTGTTAATTTTTAATTTTAATTTTTTTTTCCTTTTCTTGAATTTCTTTTTCTTTTAATTTGTGTTTGAAGAATTGTGTTCTTTTTTTTAAGTTTTTTGAATTTCTTTCTTAAATTTTTTTAATTTAAAAATAAAAATATATTAGATAAATTAAAAATAAAATTCAAAAAATTAAAAATAAAGTTAAAAAAAGTAAAACACAATGCTTAAAAAAATTAAAAAGTAAAAAAATTTAAAAAAATTTAAAAAATAATAACAAGAGAAAATTTAAACAAAATTTAAAAATACAAATCAAAAAAATAAAATATACCAATACATTTAAATATAATTTAAAAAATATCAAATAAAAAAAATATAAAACACCCCTCACATTCGAGTAGGACAGCAAAGTAACAACAATAATTATATTTTCACACATCTAATTTTTTATATAATATATAAAATAATAAATATTTAAAAAAATATAAAAATATTATTGTTCCAGCCCCACAAGCATAAAGTGAAATAATAGCAACTTGGTCCCGAGCATCTACCACGAATGACTACTCCACCGCCACTTCCCAGTTCCCATGATGCCACAGTACGGCCAAAAGTGTTCTACCAATCTTTTTTTTTTCCTTCTTTTTTTCAATTTATCTATTTATTTTTTATTTGTTGTACTTTTTAGAATTTTTATGTAACTATTTTGAATTTTTTTTAAATTTATACTTTTCTTTAAAAATTGATATGATTAATTCTTTTTTATTTTTTAATTATTTTTTGACTTTTTTTAATTATTTTTAAATTCTTTTAAAACAATATTTAATTTTCCTCAAAAAATTTTTAAAAAATTAGACTAGAACCTAATAATGAAACGATAACTTAAAATTATTCTTTTCTTTTCACTTGTTAGTTCATTTCTTAAAAGAATGTGTATAGCTCAATTTAATTTTCAAAACTTTTTTTTACAGTATTCTAGTGTTTTATTCATAAATTTTAAGTTTAAAATTTTTATTGTGTAGGTCATTAATCTGATATATTATTAAGTTAAAGTGTTATCAATGAGATATAATGCTTTTTATTGTGTGAAAAAAACATTAAATCTAATCAAATAAAATTATAAATGAATCTCGTCTTGATCAAGTTTCTTAAATTATAATTGTTTATTTATTTTAAATAATCACGATGAGTAAAAAAATAAGGGCATGATCAAAAAATAAATAATTCATCGTGATCGTCTAAAATAAAATTACCATGATTGATTTGGGATCCAATAAAATGATTTCAAAAATAAAATTTGAGTTAAATATTAAAGTAATATAAAAATATTTTAAGAAGTAAATTGACGTTGAACCTAATTTTAAGGATGAATTGAAGCTTTCCAAATTTAATTATTTACTCTATTTCATTATCATTCTAAAGTGAGTACATTCGGCATGTTGGAATGAATTTAAAAAATATATTTTATTTTTTTGTTTAATAAAAATAAAAAAATTATTTAGATAAATATTTTTATTATTTTTTAAAATAATGATTAAAAAATAAATAATAAATAACAACTTTAATATATTTTGACTTGTTTTTGTTCTATATTTTTTAAAAAATATAAAAAAATAATTGATAAAAACTATTTTCATCAAAATAAATTTTTTATCTTTTTATTTTATAAAAATTATTTATTATAATTATTCTCAAAAATTATTTTATAGAATAATAAAAAAAACCGTTATAAACAACTCTAACTCCTCTAGTCATATACATATTCTTAAAATAGTTTAACAAAATGGTATATTAACTATTAAGTAAACTCTTTCCTTTATTTCTCCAGGTGACTCACATCAAACATTAATAAGGATAGCTCATATTTTTTTATGTTTAATTATAGTCATTTATTTTTTAACAATTGATTATGATTAAAAAAGTTTTAAATAAAACATAAAAATACATAAAAGATCATGCCATTCATGTAAAAAATAAATAATCATAATTTGATACAACTAATAATTTAATGTAACATGATTGAATCTAAATTCTCTCAAATATAGTATATAGACAATTTTTTAAATAAAAATAATAATTTGAATGGACTTAAAACAAAATCCAAAGAGTACAAAAAATTTAAATGATAATATTTTTTAAAACTAAAAATAATAATTTTAAATAAAAACACATAATATATGAAGGAGAAAAATAACTTATAATTATTTTTATAAAATTTTTTGAACAAAAATATTATTATGCTTATTAAACCACCATTATTTTTACCCAAATTATCAATGATTAAAACTTTTTAAGTATTTCATTTTTTAATAGCAAAAAAATAATTAAAGTTCGGTATTTACACAGTAACTATCAAATTAGTTGAAAATAATAGGTGCTGTTTGTTTTAGTTTTTAAAAATAATTTTTTTGTTATGTGAGAACGAAAAAATTCGTTTGTATGACTGTTTTCATTAGTTGTTTTTAAAAATTATTTTCGAAAACAATAACTAGAAAAAAAAATAAAATATTTTTTTTTGTATTTTGACTTGTTTTCTTCATCTGTTTTCTAAAAAAATATAAAAAATAATTGATGAAAATTTTTTTATCTAAACAAATTTTTTATTTTTTTTATAAAACTATTTTTTAGAGTTACTTTTAAAAATTATTTTTAAAAATAATAAAACAAAAACCGTTTCAATCAACCCCATAATTTTCAAGGAAAAATTGGACCACAACCATAATTCAATAAACGGTGTCTATAAAATCCATTGGATGAGAGAAATATTTACAGTTGCACTTTTTTTTTCTCTTTTATTACTTTTTCAAAATATTTACAGGTGCACAGTAATTTTTTATGGGAAAAAGTTTTTTTGTGTATTTACTATTTAAGGATACTTGTATGAGATTTTATTTTCTCTTTGATGCTTTTATATATAAATTATTATTTTAAAACTATTTAAGGTATTAAAAAAGTAAATATATTTAGATAATTTGTTTTTGAAACAAGTTTTAAACATTAAAATAGTTTATCTAATTACAAAATTGCCACTTTAAAAACAAATGTGTTAGTTTGATACTTACTAAATTAATAAATATATCTAATTATAAAATTACATTAAAAACAACTGCTCTACATGACTTTTGAATTTTTAGTTCATATCAAATTATAAAAATTAAAATAAAAATTATTGAAAATTTAAAAATTTGATTAGACGAAATTAAATTATAAAAATTTAATAAAATTATAGAGATTAAAAGTTATATTAATTCAAAAAAGTATTATAATTGTTTTCAATTTTCTATTTCCAGCTAATTATAATATTGTGAAAGCAACTGAAGAATGGAAATGGGAAAAAACTAAGAAATGGTTAAAACTTGGAAGAAAAAGGAAAGAACAAAAGTGAGAAAAGGTTGATGATAAAGTACTTTTATGTCTTTATCATTAACTTATTAAGTTGACCGTCCCATTTTATGTCATTTTGCAGCGGTAACGAGGTTAAACATTTTTTTAAAAAAATTTATTTTTATAATAATAAATTGATTATAAGTTTGAAAAAATTAAAAAAATAAACACAATAAAAAATTTAAAAAGAATTATATATTTAAAAAAATAAAAAATTTGAAGAAAAAGTAAAAAAATTTCAAAAAATATAAAACATTTCAAAAGTTTTTAAAAAAATTTATAAATAACAAAATAATCTAAAAAAAATAAAAAAAATGATATGAGACAAAAAAAAATAGAAAACAAACTGAAGCTAACACTGTTAATTTTAAGTTAGACCTATTTTTAGAGGGTTAGAGTCGAGTTCGATCCTTACAAATCAAGGGCTGAATTTAAGCGGGCCTATAAGTGTAAGGTCCAATAAGGACCGGGTTTAGTCCGCAAACCCGAATTTTTCTTTTTTAATAATTTTTTATCCTAAATAGTATATGAATTAAACAACTTATCTTTAAATCTACATCTATTTATATTAATTTTTTTTATCCTAATTATTATATGAATTAAACACATTTTTATGAATTATTTACAATATTTTTTTATCATACTACTGTATTTAATTACTTGAAATATCTTAACTTATATAAATCACACCATTTTTATTTAAACAGCTATGTTTTTATTATTGATTACATACATTATTCAAGAATCTATTATTAATATAATCAGTACCTAATTAATTTATATATATATATATATATATATATATATATATATATATATTCACTCAAATAATTTGGTCATAACTTATAAAGTTAATTTATTTATTATGTGGTTTGATTCAAATAGTACGATATTAAATAATTGAGATTAATATATATGTTATACTATTATGACTTATTAAAATTTTTTAATTATAATAATTATATTATATAAATTAACCCTAAATATTTATAACCAATTTAAATTATGTATTTTAATTTTAATTATTTATAAAATTTTATTTTTTATAATAAAAAGAGAAAAAATCAAATACATTAAATATTATAACTGTAACTAAGGACGGTAGCATAGAAAATCCCATGTGACCCACAGCCGTTCCTTGTTTGTCTTTGTGTAGGACAGATTCCCTTACAAAGGGAACCTGTCCCATATCAGCCTTTTGAAGATTGCAGAATCTCTCTATCTAATTAATTAGCTTTAATTTTGATTAATTAAGCAAATTAAATTAACACTCACCCACCTAAAAAAGAGGTTTGCCAATAACAGTATTCATTTAATATTCAACACTGCTGCTTTTTTGACTTTTGAGGCCTATCCTATTTAGACCACTAGTGGTTCAAAGCCTTGGTGGCAGCCACTCAGCCAGGCAACCAAAGGGCAGAAAATTGTTGAAGGTGAATAAATAAACTCTATTTATTATAAATAAATAATTAAAAAAAGTATATAAAAGTGTGATTTTTTTATATAAATTTCATTTACAAAAAATAAATAAACTAAATTTATTGTGAATAAATATGAATCTCATTAAAAGTTATACCTGACATGTTTACATATATATTTATATAATTGACTTAATTATATATATATATATATATATATATATATATATATATTTTATAAATTGCTAACTTAATTTTTGTCAGAAAAAACATGTATGATATATTGATATGTTTATATATTTATGGGGCTTCTTTGGTATTTATAAAATATTGGTGTCACATTAAAGTAATAAGATTATTTATTATTAAATTGAAAATACATAATTATTTAATAGTGAATTACAAAACTAATATCATATAAGTACCAATTTTTTATTTTTTTATACAGAGATTTACCTAAAAGTTAATTTGAAATTTTGACAAGTTTAAATTTTTTTTTAATGAATTTTACTTTTCTAGAGTTTTAGAAGATTTGGAACTCTTTTTGGGCACTTTTTCAGTAGCTTTGCAGAGGGAGACAAGGCATCTCTATCTCTTAGTTGCAGGAATAAATTCTAGGAATCACTTTTTATTACACTTTCTATGGCAAGCAAGAGGGAATGTTAAGCCATTAATCTGTCATTCAAGCCAAGAAAAATGAATTCTACTTTCCTTCAATATTGTAATGCAATATATCAGTTAAAATAAAAACTTTAGATTTTATTTTGAGGCCACGTGGCTCAAAATGTTTCTGATATTTAAGAGAAGAAAATATCTGTGGGTATGATGGAGATGAACCATCCAAGACTTGGATTTTGAATTGAGGTTCTGTGGCTGTAAACTATTCTCCTTCCCCACCAACATATAAGGGAAGGGAAGGGAAGGGAAGGGGAAAAGGAAAACAATAGAATGAGCCTGCAGGCTGCAATAATAATACTGAAATGAAATGGACTACTGATATTATATCCGCTATTTCATTTTCATCATTTGTTATTCACAGATATATAAGGGAAGGGGAAAAAGAAAAACTCATAAAACACTATTTTTAAATATATATATATATCAGAATAAAACATTCAAAATATCCCAAAATTCTATATTATGAGTTGGGCTTCCCATCTCTTTTCACTTTACCATAATTCAACGTGCGCAACCAAATGAGTCCAAGCCCAATGACACCAAAACAGTAGCTACCACCTTTGTGTACATGGGCCAAAGCCCAGAAACACCCAAACAAGGTTTGGTCTTAGAGCCTTTTGTTTGAACTTACTAAAAAATGTCTTTTATATTTTTTTTTTTTTAAAATATTTTTTTAAAAAGTAAGAGTTGTTTTGTATTTAGATACAATAATTAAAAAATATTTTTGAATTAAAAAATAAAATAACATTTTCTCTCATCTATCAACTTTTGCTTCTGAAGGAAATCATAAATTTTGAATTCCTTTAAAAGAAAAAAAATTTCTTATTTTTAACTTTTCCTTTAAAGAGAAGTCAAAATAAACTGACAGTTTTATTTAAGAATGACTTATTTATTTTAAAAAAAAATTATTTATTCTCAAAATAAGTAGATATAAATAGAGCCTTTAGCTGCATTTAGATTGACTTTTTTTCTGACCATAAAGGTGATATAATTGGGAAAGCTAGAGTCTGCCTTGATTGAGTGGGGAATTGAAAGAGTGTTCACAATTACATTACGTAATGCTAGCTCCTTTGACGAGACTATTGCTTACTTGAGAAAAAGAATGAGTTATTGGGTACAGGCCACCTGACTTAGATGGGGAACTTTTACATATCCGGTGCTGTCCCAAGCATTGAACCAGATTGTTAATGTAGGATTGAAGGTTTGTGTAGAGCAAGAGAAGTTGACTAAATGGGAGTGTAAATGAGTTGAGCCGAGCCGAGCTTTAGTGAGCTCAGAATCGAGCTAGTTTGTTTAAGATTATATAAATATATTAAATTAACTAAATGAAATAATTTTAAAACTTGCAACCTAGTCCAAAATTAACTTTATTAGGATACCGAGTCTTTGGTTCAATGGTATTAGAATTATCTCCCAAAATTAAAAGTTGAGTTTGAATTTGAATTAAAAGCTAAAAAAAAAAAAAAAAACTAAAGCCATTAGGATGTAAGGCAAAACCCTTTTCTTTTGTAAATTTAGTAGTCAAAATATTATGTACGCATGTTTTACTAAATTTTGTGTGAACATTAATGAGCAAAGAAATAACGATTTTGTCATCATTAATATTCTTTTTGAGACTTATAAAACAAAATCTTGGACCTCATACCTATATCATATTTTTGGTACGAGAAACAGATTCAATGTTGTTATTATGGTTGCTTTTTTGTTTAGGAAAAGAAATGGTTTCGTTGTTTCTTTAATAAAGTACTATAGTATGTTGAGTTTCAAATTTAAATACTGCTTCTATTGAGCTTTTGTCATATTAATCTTTTCAAAACCATGACCAAGTTGGACGTGAAGAAGTATAAAACAGAGTTGGGCTTCCAAGGAACAATGGAAAATGCCTTATGTCCCAGTGAGATGTATTGCACATTTTAAGAACGAAGAGGAAGAGGATTATTGATTCACAGAGTTGGAGCCCTCTCAGCAGAACCAGCAATGACAGTAAGCAAGTTGTTACCAAAAGGGTCACTGAGATGCTTTGCAAGGTTCTCAACAGGACCTTCTCCTGTGACATAAGATTGGAAGTAGAAACCAAGCATGGCAAACATGGCGAGTCTACCATTCTTGATCTCCTTCACCTTCAGAATTGCAGCCTGGTCCGGATCCTTTGCCAACCCCAATGGGTCAAATGGACCACCTGGATGAAGCTTATCCTCCAAATCCTACCATGAATAGGTCACAATTAATCAATTAGTTAATTCGATTTAGGTCAGACACTCAAAAATTTGAAGTGTCTATATGTAATTTAAGGAGTCATGTCGTGTTTGATACAATTGTTGAACACAAATGTAATTTTTTTTTTGAAGTTTTTGTGCCTTTAGAAGCCTTGTATTCCAAAATAATGCCTTATGAGATTCAATAGTCTCTTAATTTTAAAAATCAAAGAGAAATTTAAATCTCATGCATTATGGTGTCTCTGGACAAGATAATGTAAAATTTATGAACAGAGTGGCAACATGTGTTCTCCTATTCACTTTATTCAAAAATAAGATGGATCATTTTGAAATGAATAGTTACCTTCTTTCAGTAACAATCTTCATAAATCTAAGAAAGGTTTAGACTTTATCATAAAATTTGCAGTGTGGCATACCAGGGCATTAATAATTCTGTAGTACTCTGCACCACCCAAGAGAACAACCTCAGCAATGACAGCAAGAATAAGATTGATGGGGATTGGTTTTCCGAAGTAGTTCAACGTGCCCCCATCAAGAAGCAGAGCTCCTGTCTGCATTGATGTGATCAAGAAATTATCATCAGCTTATAGTTATATTGTCTTCCCTAACACAGTGACTAGTTAATAGTGGTAGCAAACCTTGAACCAAACAGCCTCAGGACCACAGTTAGCTCCAAATTTGTTGAAGGCCTCAGGAATGATGAATCCAGCAGCACCAAGCATTGCCCATCTAGCGTGAATCAACTCGTATGCCTGATATCTGCATTAAAACATCAACCACTCCACAGAATTACTATACTGTTAATAAATCATATGCGTAATATATAATAAAGACAAGTTGATGAGTTTTTGACAGACTTGGCAAAGTCCTCTGGCCTCTTGCTAAGACCAAATGGGTCATAACCATAGCTGCATGGAAACGCAGATTAACATATTAAGCAAAACAGGAACCAAAATTTCATTAAAAAAATCAGTAATTTCAATAGTTTACATGTTAACGTGATGAAAGATCAGAAAGGACTAGAAGGAGAAATCACATACTCTCCGGGGACTTCTCCGGTCAAGTACGCTGGGATCTGTGATCGGTCCAAGAGACCCTCTGGCAAGAAGATGCTTCTGTCAGGACCTGCATTCCACCAAATGTGGATGGGAGGAAGCAACTATTTTCAACTTATGAAGGACACTCATATATGATATTTCAAATTATACATGAACAATTTAAATTCTGCTACATGTATCTATCTCAGATGTTTCTTAATTATCAACCTCTAATCACATTACTAAGACAACAGGGCAGTAGCAAATGAAAAGAACTTGGGGACTTACCATACCACTTGGCGAGCTCCTCGTTGGCAGGAGAAACAGCGGGCGGCTTTTGCTTTGGAGGTGGTGGTACTGGCTTCTTTCTGGAGAAAAGAGCGACAATTTTGAAGGTGGCAGGGGTAGATGGTGAAGGTGCTGACAGTGTAGCACCACTGAAATTCACGGCGTTTCCGAGCATCTCTGACATGCCTAGGGAGGCAGCCGCCGTGGATGCCGCCAAGGAAGCCATGTTGAGAAGCCTTACACACTCAAGTGAAGGTAGTGCCGATTGATAACCAGTGGAGTTGATGAAGGACGAAAGGGTGAGAAGGGGGAGATACTATATTCATAGTTTTGTGGATGTGGACGTGCCACGCCGGATTCATGTTCATGGGCTTTGATTGGTCAACATGGAAATGTGTAATCCAATGCAAGGATTTGATTGGGTAGGCTTTGTTACGTGGAAGATGATGGTGCTGACGTTGACTGCTCCTGAACTGGTGGATAACACGAAGGATTTATCACCACTCATTGACGTTTTTCTATCATCTATCAAAACAACATAAGGTCCACTCAGCCTTTCCTTTTTGTATTTTTCTTCCGACGCAGGTGAAACAATTTCTACCTCATGAGTCACAGTAGTAATTATGGCGATACTAACTGAGATTAATCTACCATGTAGAGCTTATATAGGGTGCGTTTGGATCTCCTTTAAGGAGAAAGAAGAATGCAAAATTTTGAAAATAATGACTTTTGTAATTTTTTGAGCTGTTCGTATCTGCTTCTTCTTAAAGTAGAAGGAGAAGTAAAATGAGAAATTCTAATTAAAGT
>JASKGM010006747.1:0-10729 GCA_034509205.1 Ceratonia siliqua
AATTATATAATTATAAATAATATAATTATATAATATTAATTTATATATAAACAAAATACTACTTTACTATATATATACTATATATAAATAATATTAACTAATTTTAATATAAAATACAAATATTAATAAAAAAATAAAAATGAGCATGTATATATATTTTCGTCATTTAGTAGTCTATTTGACAATTTGTGTCCATATATTCAGAACCTCACGAGAGTCGAGGCAAGTACTCTTCTCCAAAATTCCAGAACCTCCCACCACAATCTCTCTTGATTGCTTTGTCTTCTCTAAGTGAAGTCTCTAGTCTATGCTCCTCAACTTGCTTGGTTGTTCCAACTCCAAGCCTCCAATGCTTCTTGCTTGGTTGCTCCTTGGATCTGCAGATGAGGTTCAGTGCTTGGATTTGCATAGTGCTGAGCTTTGCAGGGACTCGAATGAAATATCACCATTTTTTAGAACTTCAGAAGGTTGGTTTTTCAATTTCACTTGAGGAGGTTCTTGTATTCTGATTTGGGGAAAGGGTTGCAGGGAATCTCTTTGTTTTGTTTCGGTCTTCTTAGTTCTTAAATTGTATATCAGTTTCGTTTCAATGCTTCGAAACACAACAAAATATTGAGTTTTCCTTCGAAAACACCGACTTGTTGATTTTTTGACCGAAACTTGGGATTTTCGAAAAGTGTATGCAATGTCGTTTCGGTCTTGCACGAAACCAAAATACTTCGTGCGTTTCCACCAAAACGACACGATATTTTGTTCCTTGGTAGCAACTAGTGGGGGCAAATAATATTTTAAGGATAGTGTCCTATATACATTCTAAGCATAAAAATTCTTTGTCTCTACTTCGACCCTTGTATTGTTCTTCAATCTTTAAACGTTAGCTACATAGAAGATGAAGACAACACAAGAATATGCTTTCAAGGTGTTATGAATCAAGATTTCATGAAACTGAATCATTTTGATGGCATGAGTTTTAATAGATGGAAAGCCAAAATACTATTTCTGTTGACTGCAATGAAAATTGCTTACCTACTTTATTCAAAACTGGAGGCTATTCCACCACCATCTAAAAATGATATGGAAGAGTTGGTGAAGAAAAGGAAGAAAAGAGCATATGATGAGGTTCTATGAAGAGGTTATATTTTGAACACTCTATCTTATCAACTTTGTGATCTATACCATACTATTTCATGCTTTGGAGGCTATGTACAACGCACACAAAAAAGACACAGATAAGTTCTTAATCATGAAACATTTTGAATTTCATATGTCTAATAATCTTATGTTCTTGATCAAGTTCATGATTTGCAAGCTCTGGTTTCTAAGTTAAAGGATATGAATGTTAATATTCCTGAATCTTTCCAAGTGGGGGCTATCATTGCTAAATTACCCAAGGTTGGAATAATTACAGAAATAAATTATTGCACACTATTGAAAATTTCACCTTGGATCATATTCTCAAACATTTATGCATTGAAGAGGAAACTCGAACTTAGCAAAAGAAGCATAATGAATCTATTTCAAAAGTAAATTTTTTACGTGCAGATAAAACATCCAAAACCAAGGGAAACAAGATAAAAACTCTAGAGAACACACCAGAAAAACAAAATAACAAAGGAAAAATATGCTTTTTTTGTGGAAAGACTGGGCATTTTAAGAAAAATTGCATATTCTAGTTAAAGAGACAGAAAAAGAAGAATGGAAATTCTAAAGAAGCAAACATGGTGGATGAAATTGTTGCCGTGGTGTCAAATCTGAAAATTAGTACAGCTTCTGGCTTGATTTCTGAAGTAAACATGGCAATCACTTCCAAAACCCATGATTGGTGGTATGATTCTAGAGATTTTGTTCATCTTTGTTATGACAAATCATTATTCAAGACTTATGAACAAGTTGTATATGGACATAAAGTACTAGTGGGTAACAATGGAAAGATTGATGTGCTTGGAAGAGACATGGTGACACTCTAATTTACTTTTGGAAAGAAACTGTTTCTCATAAATGTGCTTCATGTTCCAGACATCATGAAGAATCTTGTATATGCAAATCTATTGAATAAGATAAGTGTAAATACTGTAATTGAGAGTGATAAGATTGTATTTTCTAAGAATTGTGTGTTTGTAGGAAAAGGTTACAGTTGTGATGACATGCTCAAACTTAGCATTAATAAGAATGACAAGTGTGCTTATGTTTATATTGTTGAGCCTTCATTTTCTTTATTGCATAATAGACTTGCACATACTAATTATGATACAGTTAAATGTATGTTAAAACATGGATTAATTGGTTGTAATAATTCTGGTAAAATCAAGGACAAATGTGAAGTATGTGTACAAGCAAAAATGACCAAGAAACCTTTTTCTTCTATTGAAATGAAATCAAAATTTTTAGAGCTTGGTACATTCTAACATTTGTGAATTGATTGGAAATTTAACTAGAGGTGGAAATAGATATTTTATGACATTTTTTGCTATTTTTTTAGATTTACCTATGGGTATTTGATGAAATCAAAAGATCAAGCATTTGAAATGTTTAAATGTTACAAATCTATAGTAGAAAATCAAAAGGACAAGAAAATCAAAATCATTAGAAGTGATAGAGGTTGTGAATAATTCTCTACAGGTTTTTCAAATTTTTGTGAAGAAAATGAGATCATATATCAAACTATTGCTCCTTATATTCCTCAGCAAAATGGTTTAATTGAAAGAAAAAATAGGGTACTAGTTGATGTGATTAATCCTATGATCTTAGAAAAAAAGCTACCTAATAATGTAAGGGGAAAAGTTGTTGACAACTTGTTATGTTCATAATAGAATACCTTCCAGAAAATTATGTGCATCACCATATGAATTATGGAGAGGAAGAATACCAAAACTAAGTTATCTTAGAGTTTGGGGATATATAGCATTTTATAGAGTTCCTGATCCTAAAAGAGTTAAATTAGGACCAAGAGCATTGAAGAGTATTTTTGTAGGTTATGTTAAAAATTCTAAGGGATATAAACTCTTAGATTTGGAGTCTAATGTCATTGTGAAATTAAGAGATGTTCAGTTTTTTGAAAACAAGTTTTTACATGATTCCATTATTATATAACCTACAAAAAAGCATGCTACAATTGATGATAATATTGCAAGTTCTTCAAAAGATAATAAAGGAACTCTAGAACCTATACAAGAGCCTAGACATCGCCAAATGATTAAAAATGAGAAAAATCTAGGTCCATATTTTATTTCTCCTGAATCTACCATTTTCTTGATAGAAGGAAACAAGGAAAATATCAAGAAAATGATTGAAATACCTTTATTTTAGCTATTGGAGAAGATCCAAAGTCTTATAAAGAAACTGTGGAATTAAGAGATGTTGTATTTTGGCAAGAGGCTATAAATGATGAAATGGATTACATTTTATCTAACAACACTTGTGTGTTGGTTGATCTACCTCCAGGTTCCAAACCAATAGGTTGCAAATGGGTATTTAGAAGAAAATATCATACAGATAGAACTTTACAAACCTTAAAGCTAGGCTTGTTGCAAAAGGATTTAGAAAAAAAGAAGAAGGTATAGACTATTTTGATACATATGCTCCAGTGGCAAGAATTACATCCATTAGAATGCTATTTGCATTGGCATCAATCTATCATTTATATGTACATCAATTGGATGTAAAGATAACATTTTTGAATGGTGAAGTTGATGAAGAAGTTTACATGGAACAACCTGAAGAGTTTGTATTACCTAGAAATGAGAAAAATGTATGCGAACTAGTAAGATCATTGTATGATTTAAAACAAGAACCAAAGCAATGGCATGAGAAATTTGATTCTATAGTTTTGTCTTATGGTTTCAAGAATAATAGTGCAAACAAGTGTATATATATGAAATTTATTGAAAACTATATTGTGATCATATGCTTGTATGTAGATTATATGCTCATAATTGGAACAAACATGAACGGTGTGAATAAAACTAAGAAGTATCTTACTTCAAAATTCAAGATGAAAGATCTTGGAGAAGTACATATTATTTTATTCAAGATGAAACATCTTTTTCAGACGTAATTAGACTCTCGAACCCTTGCTCTAGTTTCAAGGGTCAATATTTGGATTTTAAAGGATCACAACGTCCATCCCTAATGACGGTTATCCTAAATCATTTGTGCTTTAATCTTATGTATTTTAATTACCCATTTTTGTTAATATCATAGTGAAAAGATTAAAGATAAAAAAACCATACTTGCATTACTGGATAAGTGCCTACATACCCAAAAAATGATCAAAAACAACGTAGTTCAAGATAATTTTGATGAGAATTATCTAGGAAGGGAGTGATTATTTAGTGCTACGGGCGCACTCTCTTGAGTGCGCCCGTATCTCTGTGATGTGGGGTGGACCCCACTTCTGTGGGGTGGGGCCCACTGTTTAGAAGTGGGGTCCACCCCACTATTTCTGCATGCCGTCGCACCCAACAGGGTGCGACGGTAGTGCAGTACTTTTTTCCCTAGGAAGGATATACAATCAATTCCCTAAGGCAAATACTGTTTTAGATAATGTGGGAGAATAAATCTCCACCCAAAATCTATAAAAGCTATGACAATGTGGGAAGATAAACCTCCACCCAAGGCCTATAGATGACTGGTCAATGTAAGAGAATGAAGCTCCACCCAAAGCCAAAGGTTAGGAAAAGGTTAGGACAATGTGAACGGATATACCTCCACCCAAAGCCTAAGGTTTAGGAGTGGTCCTTGGAATCACATTTAGAAGGATGAACAAAATAGGATTTTGAAGAAAGATAGTGCTTTAATTTCAAGGATACCCTTACTTTCTTAATTATTTATATGATTAAACCCTTGGGATTTCACATTAAAATATATTAAATCACTTCAAAATATTTCAATCCAAGTGTGCCCTTGGAACCCAAAATATTCAAAAGACATTTCAATTGGACCTAAAGGACTTTGATTTAATGAGCCTTTGAAACTTAAATTGAATGTTCATTTTAAAACTACTAAAAATGTGGTTTAGGCTTGAAACCCACTTATTTGTCAAAATGGTTCTCTAAATAAAAAGAAGAATCAAGACACTTATTTTATTTTCAAAAAACCCTTTGAAATTGATTTAAAACCTTTTTTAGAAAAACTTTTATTTAATTTTTTTTATTTTCTTGACTGAAAGACAAGGTGCAATAGACACCTTTTATCTTATTTGAAAGGGTTAAAATAATAAAAAACAATAAAATAAAAAAATAAATAAACGAATAGGGATGGCTTATGTCTTACAAGAGAAAATTGGAAAATGAAGAATTTAATATAATGAAAAATAAGCCAATAAAAAAAATATGTTAGAATTTTTACAAACCATGAAAATTAAAAGGCGATTACTCGCCCACCGCCATAGTAATGTGGAGTTAAGCAACTTCTTTATTTTTATTTTTTTGATTTTTTTTGTTTTATTTCAATTTGTTTTATTTTTTAAAGTTAATTATTTTCTATATCATATATTTTCTACGAATTTTTTTAAATATTTTACATTTACTTATACTATTCATTCATAATTTTTTTAATACTATTCATTCATAAGTAAAAAAAATTTAAAATATTTAAAAAATTCTCAAAAAAATATATGACATAAAAAAATTAATATTACAAAATAAAAAAATAAGATAAAAAATAAAAAAAATAAGAGTTTGGAGATGAATAATATTTCCTATTGTCACTGTACAATAGCAAAAGGTTGGCCACCACCAAATTAAAAATATGAAGTCAATCATACAAGATCTAAGTAATACCCAATAACAAAAGACAACCAACTAAGTTCACTAGGTACATCAATTTCACAAAAAATCATGCACATTATCAGCAAATTCACATCAACAGCTTCAAAGCCCAAATAGCATAATATTGAACCTAAACTAAAATCGTAGCTTAGATGATTGATTTAAATTGTAAATCCATTAAACTTGGACTAAAAAACCAATCTAATTTTAGGATAACTTCCAAACATTTGAAACACTAGCTAAAATCAAGATTGAATCATCATACCAAAAAAATAGCTAACCTTGAACTAAAAGAAAACAATCTTGAGCAGCAATCCAAAAATCAATTAAACCTAGATCATGATTAACTCTAGGCTAAGAATGAAATCAGCTTTGAACTAAAACAACAGGTCATAGCAAGGACAGGAGATGAAACACGACCAAATCATACAAAGACTAAAACCATATTTAATCCTAGATCCAAATGGCATTCAAACACAGCTCCAAAATCAAGTTGGAATCGAAAACTTCGCCATAGAGCATTCAGAATCAGTATACCCTAAAGTCTACCATCATAGCCCCCTCAAAACCCAAAAATAGTCAGAAGAGGGGTATTGAGTTACCTCCTTGACAAATGGTGACACCGAACTTCTCCAACTATAGTCCCTTCACCCTTGTTCTCGAGTTTCCAATTACAGAATAATGGTTGTATTCCCTCTAATTTTCTCTAAAATCCACCCCAGTACACTCCTCCAAAAAAAAACCGAGAAGACCCCCCATACCCAGCCATCACACATCCCTTTTATATCGCATCAGGACCCCCCCCAAATCGGCAAATCCCATGGTCAAATGCCCTTATCATCAACCGTCAGATTGTTCACACGCATGAGAGATAGTGAGCAAAGGAGAGAAAAATCGTTGCAACGGCATCAAGAGACAAGCTGCGAGAGGAGTGAGCTGTCTATGCAAGCGTGAAATCTAGAATAGGGACCACTGTGATGCGGGCATGAAGAATCTCGTGTGTATTGTACATGAAAATGACGCTGCGTGTTGATTGATGAAGCCTCCTAATGAGTGTGAGTTGCAGTATGCTTGGGTAACCAGCAGGTGAGTGTCAAGCGCGTTGGGATGAAAATGGTAAGAACCTCAATGGCGTGAAAGAGGTGGTGTGTGCTGGACGAAATGCTGCAGGAGGGGACTGATGTGTTCAACTTCTACCAAACCTGCATGGACTGATGGTGATGGAAAACTGAGTCAACTAAGTCAGGTTATAGTGGTTAGCTCATTTAATGGTGACCATGCTGTGTTCAGTTTAGTGGTTAGGGTAGTTCTCTACTTCCGCAAGGTACTGTTATGGTTCCTTGGTGTTAGCTAGTTTAGCTTGTATATAGTCGTGTATTTTGGAGGAATGAGAATATGCAGAAATATTATCACCAATCTCCCTTGTTTTCTCATCTCCCTCCTCTGAGTTCTTCCTTCTCCCTTTCTTCTCTATCTATCTCAAATTATACACGTAACAATGGTATCAGAGCCGATTCCAACTATGGACAGCGGCGAGCTAGACGTAGAGTTTCGCAAGGAAGTCTTCGAAATCCTAGCGCATCATGAATCAAGATTTGAACGGGTAAATGCAACGCTACAAGTTGTGGTAACTAAGCTTCAAGCCATGCTAGGAGAGCGAAACGCAGGCATGACCCATTCTGAGATAAACCCATTTTCGTTCAAAAAAGCCATGCTTTTCCCGAGTGTTGTACACTCTGGTAACCACAGTGATAACCACCCTACCCATAGGGTCATTTATGTGGAGCTTGGGGAACGACAGCTTGAATCGTTGATGGCTAGTTGCTTTGATTTCAACAGTGGTGGAATCAGCATTGGAGTGGCTGAGTCTATAGAAGAAGGTAAGGAGGAAATACCTGACCCTGTCTATGATGAGTATCCTGAAGAGGAGGAAGATTCAATTTCATTGTAGTGGAAGGATAATTTTTCTTCTAATATTGATGCTGTTTATGTGGGATCCCAGAAAGATAAAGTTGACTTTAGGTTGTTGATACCAGAGGCTTCAGGACTTCTGCAGTATAGCATCTCTAAAGCTGCCATAGGAAAATTTGTCTCATCCCAATGTGCACCAGTACGTGAGGATTATGTATGGGTTCATGGCCATCATCTTATACTTCTTCTTACATTCTTGAGGAAGCAATACAATCAAGCTCTGGAATCTTTTAGCATGTGGGTATTAGACTTTCGTGAAGTAGTTGATGTGCTTGGTGACTCAAAAGACAACGCAGCAACCTGTAGTGTTCTTAATACCGCAGACCCTAAAACCATTGACCCTGTTGTTAAGGAGAACAGAGGCATGATGGAGACAAACCATGGGGTAGAAAGTGAGAAGATCTGTGCTTATGCAGTTAGTGTTCTTGAAAGAGTAAATGACGAAGAGCTCCAATATTACTTGCTTTAACTGCTTATGTGGTTTGAACTTTATGATCCTGCATATGCCAAACGACTTGACAGCACACATGAGATTTTGGAGGAGAATATGATGAAGATGGCAGCTGGTGCAAATGGAGAGGAGGATGGTCTTAAATCGTGGTGAAAGTTTCATCCCGATGACCCTAGCTCTTTTGGCATTACAACCATTGAATTTGACCTTGCGGACAAGGTTCTCAAAGGAGGGAAGGAATGACGTGTTCAACTTCTACCAAACCTGCATGGACTGATGGTGATGGAAAACTGAGTCAACTAAGTCAGATTATAGTGGTTAGCTCATTTAATGGTGACCATGTTGTGTTCAGTTTAGTGGTTAGGGTAGTTCTCTACTTCCGCAAGGTACTGTTATGGTTCCTTGGTGTTAGCTAGTTTAGCTTGTATATAGTCGTGTATTTTGGAGGAATGGGAATATGCAGAAATATTATCACCAATCTCCCATGTTTTCTCATCTCCCTCCTCTGAGTTCTTCCTTCTCCCTTTCTTCTCTATCTATCTCAAATTATACATGTAACAGGGACCATCGAGGATGAATGAGGCAGGAGGGTGTGAAGGAAATGCTAGCAGAGAGCTATGGATGAGGAGCACCGAGTTTTGGTGCCATAGAGAGAAATGGCGGCTAGATTAATTGCAAGGGAAAATGGGAGGCATTAGGTTATATGACCCAATGGGTTGGGTTGTAATAATGGATCAGATTGGGCTAAGGGTCAATTGCAAATTGGACCAGTAACTAAACATAGAAGGAATGTCGGGTCACCGAAAATGATTGAGAGAAAATTGTGATATGACTAAGGGCTGATGGGGTGTTAGTGACGTATTGGCTGCAAAATAATGAATCAACTTGGCTGGAGGGATTGTGTTGAGTGTGTGATGTGAGAATGGCCGAAAACAAAAAGAAGAAAGGGTGGGCCTTTGGTGAATTGAAACATTGAGCTTCACAAATTAAAGTGGGTTAGCAAAATAGGTTCCTTGGGTTTTTGTGTTTTTTCATTTTTGGTATTTCCTTTTTTATTTTCAATTTTTTTTTTGTTTCCAATGTAATTCTCCTATATATATTTTTTTTATTTTATATATATATATATTTTATAATTTGTATTTAATTAATTCTTTTTATACTTATTAAATTTCTTTTGCGCATTTTAAGTATTTTGAAAAGCACCTAGGCAAAATCAGGCATTGACACTTGATCTTTCATTTGTTATATGTAAGCTTTCAGGATACACTAGTAGGCCAAGTATAACTCACTAGAATGGCATAAGGAGAGTCCTTGGATATCTAAAAAGAACTATTAATTTAGGACTCTTTTATAATGATTTTCTATGAGTACTTGAAGGTTATTGTGATGCTAGTTGGAAAAATAGTATACTTAAAAGAAATAGTTTTTGAATGATTGGATGGGTTTTTACAATTGGGGCATGAGTCATTTCATGATCTTCCAAGAAACAAATGTGTATAACTCATTCCACTATGAAATATAAGTTTGTTGCTTTAGCAGTGGCATGCAAAGAGGCAGAATGACTAAGAAATTTATTGTTGGATATAGTGTTGGAGCCACAACCAATGCCAACGGTCTCTTTTCAATGTGAAAGTCAAGCTACATTAAGTTGTGAATTTAGCAAAGATACAATGAAAAATCTAGACATATAAGCTTATGGCATGATTAAATAAAATAGTTTATTCATGATGGTGTAGTTACGATGCAATTCATCAGAACATATGATAATCTAACAGATCCATTTACAAAAAGACTCAATAATGAAAAAGCAAGAGGAATTGCAATTAGAATTGGATTAAAACCCATTAACTAAAGTCACCAATAGTGGAAACCCTACTTTTACTAGATAAAACATCTAGTCTAAAAGTTCAAAGGATAATAACAAGTTACTGATAAGTGACTGTGAAGACTAGAAAAACAAATTAATTCAAAGTCTAGTGATAAGTTAAAGAAATTAAAGGTTGACTATGTAGCTCTTAATGAAGCTCAAAGATACGTTCTTAAAAAGAAACTTCACCTATATGAACATTAAGGAGTGCTGTCGCTTCTAACAAGGTTTATGGGTTTTAACTTTGTAAATATTCATGAAATTTAGGTATAGCACATGGCTAAATGAGTGCTATTATATCAGTGAGCTAATTCTTATCTATGATTGATTCATGCGTGTGACATTTCTGGTTTTAACAATAAGGAATTACGGTTCAAAACTTTGAAGCTATCATTAATTTCATTAAGACTTTGAAGTACTTGCACTAAGAGAAGGTTCAAATCGAAATAGATACATTATTTACACATGATTCTTTTGAATTAAAGGAAGTAACTTAGTTTTTCTAAACTAAGTGGGGGATTATTGGATAAATAAATGTTAGTTTACAAAAACTAAGATGGATGAATTAATAATTATCATAATTGTTCAAGCGTTGCAGTGCCCATGACACAGAGCCACATCACCTATGTCTTTGGAATCAGGATACAAACTAGCATCATGGGCGCTGCAGTG
>JASKGM010006748.1:0-10729 GCA_034509205.1 Ceratonia siliqua
TATGCTTAATTCATCTAACAATAGAGTGGTTAAATTCTGAGTGCTTGTTTAGTAGAGATTCCATAGGATACTAAAGGAATCTTGATGTGTTCTGAACCAAGCACTTGTGTGGTGATTAAATGCATAAATACTGAACAATAAAGATGAACATCAAGGCTGGTTTATGTCCTCTGGATTGGTGATTTTTGAATATCTTGTCAATTACTACTTTTAGTACTTTCCATAGAGTACACTTACTACAAAAAAACTTTTCCCCATCATTTGCTAGTCTCCTAAAATGATAACATAGTCAGAGTAGTCCAAGGGTTTGACCCAGTGTTACCACATACTACAGTTAGTGTTATGCTAGAAGATTGGATAAAGATAAGATAATTTGGTAGCCTCGGCAATTATCAGTGGGATTGGACTGACTCAAGGGCAGCATTCACGTGATCCATTAAGCTTGCTAAGTGGGCCAATTACAAGACTTAGAGCCAAGAGATTTAAAGACACATTAAATGGGTTGAATCAACAAGTTGGTGAGATGGCAAATATATGGAGGCCTGACATAAGCCCAACTCAGATTCAAGGGAATATATGGAGGCCTAGAAAGTCACTATGATTAAGGTTATAGAAGATTCCAATTAAGGGCTGCACATTTGTTAGCTTTTGAGGATTATGTCAATTAATTATTTTATTTTAAGAGAAGTCCTAAATTAGTTGTTTTATTTTAAAAGGACTTCTTAATTAGGTGTTTTATTTTAATAGGAGTTTTATTTTAAGAGGAGTTAGCCTCATGTCAAAATAGCATTAGTTTACCTTATGTTAGGATTACAACTCAACTCCTATAAATAGGATTGAGCCTTGAACAGTTTTAACAATCAAATTGAGAATAATAATATTGAGAGGCTATTGCTTCCTTCTTCATTCTTGAACGTATTCGGTTAATTCTTGTGGCATTCAAACAATCAAACTTATCTCCTTGATTCTTGAGAAGTTCTTGGGATTCTTGGTGTGGCATCTTTCGAACATCAGAGTTCTTGGTTCTTATCTTGTAAGATAACGGGTCAAGGCTCAACATTCTTGAAGAGCTTGGGATTTGAAATTTACATTAGTTTTGAGTTTCATCACGTTGTTGGTGAGGTTCATATCATTTTGGTATCAAAACCTAGGTTCATCAGGTCTGTCTATCCTTTCTTGTTTCCTTATCAATGTCGTGTGTTTAGGTTTAGGTCTCCAAGTTGGCTAAAATCCCTAATTGGCCAGATTTTTTCCTTTCTTTTTTTCTTGATTTCAGTTCTTGGTCTTATCTGGTTACTCCTTGAATTCATTTTCGTGCAATCAAAAAAAAAAATCTTTATTTCTACACTAAATCTGTGTGTTAGAGTTTGAGTTGAGTCAAATTTCTGTTAGAGTCTGAGTTGACTTAACTTTCTGTCAGAGTTTAAGTTGAGTCAAAATTCTATTAGAGTCTAAGTTGAGTTAAATTTCTGTTAGAGTTTGAGTTGAGTCAAATTTCTATTAGAGTTTGAGTTGAGTCAAATTTATGTTTCCTTAGTGTCTAAATTCAATTCTCTTATTGCTTTTTTACTTGTTTTTGCAACATCCAAAAAAAAACTAAAAGAAAAGAAAAGAAAAAAAAAATAATAAAGAGGATAAAAAAAAATTCCCAAACCCCTTCTTAAAAGAAAGAAACCCATATGATTCATTCTTGTTATTTTTTCTTACACCAGCGTCTTGAGAATTACTTTTTGAGTCTTGTTGTTCGTTTGTTCTGGTTGCTTACCTTCTTCAATTGCCGCTGGAGACCCAATTATTCTTGAGTTTAGTTACGAGTGAAAGGAAAACACAATGAGTGGAAAATGGCAAGAGTGGAGAGAACATAAGAGGGTAAAAGCTGTTTGAGTGCCAAACATGAGAGTGAGTGAAACACGTGAGGAAAAGAACTTTTGAGGTCCTAACCTTATTTTTTTTGTGTAGATTCCAAATATGTCACACAATCAACAAGAAAACTCAACCGAAGAGGTACAACAAGAAACCATTACGAACTTACAATTACAAGTGTTTTGGGGGGAGATGAGGAGAATGATGAGAGCTGAATTAGAGTAAATTCATGAGAGGATGGATAGGTTGGAAGAAGAAACAATAGGGGGATATCCTCAAAATGCTCCCATTAAATAACCACCTAGGCGAGTGTAACTAGGAGTACAATGGTGTGGTGGTGAAGATAGAGAAGGATCGGAGGAGGTGGATGAACCACCAATAAACCAGGGGAGGTTTGGGCATGGTTATGGGTTTAGAGAAGCTAGGAATCGGGTAGATAACAACTTGGAGAATATAAAGATTAAAATCCCATCTTTCCAATGTAAAAATGATCCAGAAGTTTATTTGGAGTGGGAAACTAAAATGGAGATGGTGTTTAATTATCACAAATACTAAGAGGTGAAGAAGGTTAAGTTGGCTACAATTGAATTCATCGATTATGCCATTGTTTGGTGGGATCAATTACTAGTTAATAGGAAGAGGAATAAAGAGCCACCCATGGACACTTAGGAGGAGATGAAAACACTTATGAGGAGGTGTTTTGTACCCAGTCACTACTATAGGGGCTTGTTTAAAAAATTACAGAGGTTAACTCAAGGTTCCAAGAGTGTAGATTAGTATTACAAGGAGATAGAGGTAGCTATGATCCAGGCTAATGTGGAAGAGGACTAGGAAGCCACCATGGCTAGGTTCTTGCATGGTTTAAATAAGGAGATTGCGGATATAGTTGAGTTGTAGCACTATATTGAGTTATTGGACATGGTGCATCAAGCCCATAAAAGTGGAGAAACAACTCAAGCGAAATTAGCTAAGAGGGGACAACTTGTGGCTACCAATAACACATGGAGATCATCCCCTAAACTAGATGAATTTCCATCAACTAAGCTTAAGTTTGAACTTTCTAAGGATGCCAAACAAGTTGCAACACTAAGACAAGGTAACATCAAATCTAGCACTTCTAGAAACTATGACAGTAAGTGTTTCAAATGTCAAGGTACGGGTCATATAGCTAGCCAATGTCTAAATAAAAGGGTGATGGTGATTAATGCTTAAAGGGAGATTGAGTCAAAAGATGAACAAGAAGATGAAGAGTCGCCTCCTGAAGATGACTACGAAGGGCAATGTGTTGTAGACAGAGAATAATTAGTAATAAGACGATCTCTTAAAGCGCAGGTTAAGGACGAAATTAATAACTAGCAAGAGAACTTGGTTCACACTTGGTGTTTTGTGAATAACAAAGTTTTCTGCGTCATAATTGATGGGGGGAGTTACACCAACCTAGCTAGTACTGAATTAATAGAGAAATTGGCATTACCTACCATAAAGCATCTACGACCGTACCGACTTCAATGGCTAAACAACTATGGAGAAGTCAAGGTGACAAAACAGGTATTAGTGGCATTTTCTATTGGTAAGTATGAGGATGAGGTGCTTTGCGATGTGGTTCCTAAGCATGCATGTCACATCCTATTGGGATGACCATGGCAGTACGATCGACAAGTCACACATGATGGTTTCACTAATAGGTACTCTTTTACCATTAAAAAGCAGCCTATATCGCTTGTGCCATTGACTCTAAAACAAGTTCTCGAAGACCAATTAATGATACAAAAAGCGAGTGAAAAGAGAAAAGAGAGAGAGAGAGAGGCTGAAACTAAGAGAAAAGAAAAAGAAATGAGAGAAAAACATAAAGGTAAAAACATGGATGAGGTTAAGAGTAAAAAAGAAAGTGATGTGGCTTTATTATGTGCAAGAGAGGAAAAATACAATTTCATTGCAAAAAAAAGTGAGATCAAGAGAGCTTTACTTTTACAAAAACCCCTTATAGTACTCATGTACAAGGATGCCCTTTTATGTATTGTTTCTCTTTGGCAGGAGTTTGATGATGTTTTCCCATAAGAGGTCCCTCATGGTTTACCTTCAATTCAAGGGATTGAACATCAAATTGATTTCATACCCAGTGTATCAATTCCAAACCAACCTGCCTATAGGAGCAATCCTGAGGAGACAAAGGAACTTCAAAGGCAAGTAGGTGAGTTGTTAGAGAAGGGATATGTGCGTGAAAGCATAAGTCCTTGTGCAGTTCCAGTGCTGCTAATTCCTAACAAGGATGGGACATGAAGGATGTATGTTGATTACCGAGCCATCAACAACATAACGATAAAGTATTATTATCCCATTCCTAGACTAGATTATATGTTAGATGAATTGCATGGTTCTTGTGTTTTTACAAAAATTGATCTTAAGAGTGGCTATCATCAGAATAGGATAAGAGAGGGAGATGAATGGAAAGCTGCATTTAAAACTAAATATGGTTTGTATAAGTGGCTAGTGATGCCTTTCGGTTTAACTAATGCTCCAAGAACATTTATGTGTTTGATGAACCATGTTTTACATACATTTATTGGTAGATTTGTAGTTGTATATTTTGAAGATATCCTAATTTATAGCAAAAACTTGGAAGAACATGTAGTGTATTTGAAATTTGTTTTAGATGTGCTAAGGAAAGAAAAATTGTTTGCTAACCTCGAGAAGTACACACTTTGCACGGATAAGCTTGTGTTTCTTGACTTTGTTGTTAGTGCTAAGGGAATTGAGGTGGACGAGGAAAAGGTGAAGGCAATCCAAGACTGGCCAATGCCTACAACAATCAGCTAAGTGAGGAGTTTCCACGGCCTAGCTACTTCTATAGACGATTTATGCATGATTTTAGTAGCTTAGCTGCCCCTCTTACTAAAGTCATCAAGAAAAATGTGCCATTTAAGTAGGGGGAGGAATAAGAAAAGGCATTTAATCTTATCAAAGAAAAGTTAACTAATGAACATTTGCTTATTTTGCCTAACTTTACTAAAACTTTTGAAATTGAGTGTGATGCTTCAAGAATAGGTATTGGAGCTGTTTTGATGCAAGAAGGTCATCCAATTGTCTATTTCAGTGAAAAGTTGAGTGGGGTAGCCCTAAACTATCTTACCTATGGTAAGGAGATGTATGCTTTGGTGAGGGCTTTAGAAAATTGGCAACACTATCTATGGCCCAAGGAATTTGTAATTCACATAGATCATGAATCCTTGAAGCATTTGAAGGACAGTAAAAGTTGAACAAACGCCATACCAGGTGGGTGGAATTCATTGAAACATTTCCTTATGTGATCAAATACAGGCAAGGTAAGGAAAATGTGGTGGCTGATGCATTATCCTAAAGGTATGCTTTACTTTCCACTTTAGATACAAAATGGCTTGGCTTTGAATACATTAAGGATTTGTATACACAAGATTTTGATTTTGGTGATGAGTTCAATGCGTTTGAAAAAGTGGCATTTGGTAAGTTTTATAGGCATGATGGATTTTTGTTTCAAGAGAATAAACTGTGTGCCTATGTATTCTTTACATGAATTGCTTATGAGAGAAGCTCATTTGGATGTAGCTAAGTCTTTAAGGAGTTTTGCATGAACACTTGTTTTAGCCTCATATGAAACATGATTTGGAAAGACTATGTGAAAAGTGTATCACTTGTAAAAAGGCTAAGTATAAGTTAAAACCCCATGGTTTGTACACCCCTTTACCTATACCAACTGAACCTTGGACTAACATCTTTATGGATTTTGTTTTGGGTTTACTTAGGACTAAGATGGGGATATATTCAATTTTTGTGGTGGCAGATACATTTTCTAGGATGGCACACTTCATTGCATGTCATAAAACTAATTATGCATCACATATAGCTGATTTGTTCTTCAAAGAAATAGTTAGGTTGCATGGCATGCCTAGGACCATCGTTTCTAATAGGGATGCAAAGTTTTTGAGTTACTTTTGAAAGACTTTATGGGGAAAGTTGGGAACCAAGTTGTTGTTTTCTACTACTTGTCATCCACAAACTGATGGTTAAACTGAAGTAGTAAATAGAACTTTGTCTTCTCTGTTGCGTGCTATCATTAAAAAGAACTTGAAAACATGGGATGACTATTTACCACAGGTTGAATTTTCTTACAACAGAAGTGTACATTCTACAACTAAGTTTTCCCCATTTTGAAATTGTGTATGGTTTTAATCCATTGTCACCTTTGGATTTAACTCATTTATCTTTGAGTGAACGTGTAAACTTAGATGGCAAAAAGAAGGCTGAATTGGTGAAGCAGATTCATGAAAAAGCACGGTTGTACATTGAAAGAAGGACTGAACAATATGTCCATCAAACCAAAAAGGTAGTGTTTGAACCAGGAGATTGGGTTTGGTTGCACTTGAGAAAATTACGTTTTCAGGAGCAACGACATTCAAAACTCCTACCTCAGGGTGATGGACCATTTCAAGTGGTGGAACGCATCAATGACAATGCCTACAAGCTTAAGTTACCCTGTGAGTATGATGTTAATGTGAGCTTTAACATTGCTGACTTATCTCCTTTTGATGTAGGTGATGATTTGAGGATAAATCCTTTTCAAGAGAGGGAGAATAATGCACACAAAGCCTCTTAATTAAGCATGCAAGAGGAGGAGTTCACACATGAGCTTGAACTGACTCAAGGGCAGCATTCACATGATCCATTAAGCTTGCCAAGTAGGCCAATTACAAGACTTAGAGCTAAGAGATTTAAAGACACATTAAATAGGTTGATTCAATAAGTTTGTGAGATGGCAAATACATGGAGGCCTAGCATAAGCCCAACCCAGATTCAAGGAAACCTAGTCACCATGATTAAGGTTCTAGAATATTCCAATTGAGGGTTACACATTTTTCAGCCTTTGAGGATTATGTCAATTAGTTGTTTTATTTTAAGAGGAGTCCTGAATTAGTTGTTTTATTTTAAGAGGACTTCTTAATTAGGTGTTTTATTTTAATAGGAGTCTTATTTTAAGAGGAGTTAGCCTCATGCCAAAATAGCATTAGTTTACCTTTTGTTAGGATTAGAACTCAACTCTTATAAATAGGATTGAGCCTTGAACGTTTTTAACAATCAGATTAAGAATAATAATATTGAGAGGCTATTGCTTCCTTCTTCATTCTTGAACTTATCAAGTTAATTCTTGTGGCATTCAAACAATCAGACTTATCTCCTTGATTCTTGAGTAGTTCTTGGGATTCTTGGTGTAGCATCTTCGAACATCAGAGTTCTTGGTTCTTATCTTGTAAGATAACGATCAAGGCTCAACATTCTTGAAGAGCTTGGGATTTGAAATTCATGTTGGTGTTGGGTTTCGTCATGTTGTTAGCAAGGTTCATATCAGAAAATGTGAGAAATATTTTGTCACTAAAGAGATAACAATGATTCTCACATTAGTTATCTAATTTAAACAAGTGTTGTTTTAATTTGACAATAAAATTTTAAAGACAAAGGTTTGTTTTAATTAAGACAAGTATTGTCTCAGGGACAACCTTTATCTTATTAATTAATTTTGGTTTAACCACTTTAAATTAATATTTGAATTGTTCAAATATTTAATTTGAAGAAGTTTATTAAAATTAAATTAAATCCCTATTTAATTAGAATTTCAACTACATCATTTTATTAGGATAAAATTAATATTTTATTTATCTTAATATTGTTACAAAGTTTGAATTATTCAAACTTGTAAGACAACATCCTCCTCATGTGATGGAGAGGTGCACGCCTAAAAGGAGGGGAATTGATTTTGAAATGTTAAAATAAATTCCCTCCTAATTATCCTAATTATCATAGTGAATAAAGAATTAGAAATTAAAAAGATTTTTAATTTCTTAAGTAACCTACATTCACTTGGAGACCAATTAAGTCAAAAGAATTTAATTAAATAAAATTCTTTATTTGAATTTTTTATTCAAGCATGACCAATTAGAAAGTCCGACATGTTTTATTTAAGAGCTAAATAAAATATAACTTTATGAATTGGATAATACAATTATTAATTGATAAATCAAATAGATAATTTGTTTATCAATTTTTTCTAGTAAGCGTGTGGAATCTGCAAGTTTTAGGAAATGATATTTTTGTATTCAAAGGAAATATAACCTAACCCTTCTCCTTATGGCCATAACATATAGAGAGAAGACCTTAAGAGTGCCTCTATTGTTTGAGAGAAAAACAATAGGGAAAAAATGAGTTTTGTTTTGAGTGCTTTCATAGGTTTCTACATGCCATACTTGAAGGGAAAGGGAAGGCTTTCTAATTTAGTTTGAAAACTATCAATTATTATTCTTTTATCCTTTGTTTTATTCCAATCACTACGCCTATTCACCAATTGTTCCAATCACTAAGCCTATTCACGGAAGGTTCCGTGGATTAGTGCTTCCTAAAGAACAGGTAGTTAGTGCACTTGGTTGGAAAGTATATTACAAGATTAAAGTGACTACAAAAGCTATGTAAAATTCCTATCTATTTTGCTTCTCTCTCTAGCCGTGAGTTGTTTGCTTGGTGTTTTGTTTCTTCATGTTTACAAGTTTAAATGATTAAAAAATTTAAAACACATGCTTGTACCATAAACACCTAAGAGTAACAACTAGACCCAACACTAGGTAATCATCTAATGCTAGGATAAAGGATTGAATACATAATAGCTTGATTCTCTTATTCAAAAGTAGCATTTTGTAGTTATTAAGGATGATCAAGTCCTTAAGCACTATGGTGTGGAGCATGACATATGCTAAATAATCCAAGCGTTTGAGATTATTGCCTAATCTTTCTCAACTTAATGCTTTCATTGAATTAAATCTAAAGAGATTGTTCTAGGTTGTTCATTCAATAAGGAGTAAATAGAGAGTGTTCTTCTATTTAATGATAAACTAAGGAAGGATTGGGATAGCAGAGCTTGTTACTATCTACGGTTAATAGTTAGGATAAGGAGTTTGGGGTATTGTCATGTTTATAATCTTAATGAGTGATTGCCTATTATCACTTACTAGTGCCTAATTGTAAAGTAGTGAATCCTCAACCATATTTCTCATCTTATTCTAATTTTCCAGTTGTTTATTGCATTCCTTGTTTACATTGTCTTTGTTCACGTTCATCGTAATTTTAAGTTCCTTTGTTCTCAACATGAACCTCCTTTTACATTTCAGTTATTGATTTGTTAATTTTTATTGGTAATTAATCAACTAAATTCAATCTTCTGTGAGAGAACGATGCTTGCTCATAAAATCAAAATACTCACAACTATACTGCAAGGATTTAATTTTTTAGTTCTCATTTGGGAAACCATTTAGGAACACATCAAATTTTGTTGCCATGTTGCCAGGGATTGCTCCTTTAGTTGATCGGTTAATTTGTTCTTGTTTTCAATTCTTTAATTGTTTCTTTATTTCTTTTTATTAATTAGGTGTATGTCCAAAGAGGATATAGCTTTGCGACTCTAAAGAATCAAAGAATTTTGTACAAGTTAAGGGTTTGCAAGCTATCCATCTTCCCATATACATCACCCCAACCCACCTTTTAAGCTTGATTCTAAAGTTCATATTGCATCATCTTTATCTGAACCCTTTGAACAGCAGCAATGGATGGAAACAATAGAACTCTAAAACAGTTGGGAGCCCTATTGTTAAACAACAACCATCGTGTGTACAATATCCTAAAATTGAGGTGGCTTGTGAGTTGAAATTAGGATTAATCCACCTCCTACCTAAATTTCATGGGCTAGTAAGAGAGGACCCAAACAAACACCTCAAGGAATTCGAGGGAGTATGCTTAAGGATGAAGCCAGGTGGTGTATTGGTTAAGCAAATACAATTAAGAGATTCCCTTTTTCCTTAGTTGACTTAGCCAAGGAATGACTTTACTATCTACCATCAGGGATTGTGAATACTTAGACATAAATGAAGAGTTTGTTCCTAGAGAGATATTTTCTTGCATATAAGGCTTCATACATTAGGAAGGACATCTACAGAATTAGGCATTCAGTAGAGAATCTTTGTATGAATATTGGAAACAATTTAAAAAGTTATGTATGAGATGTCTTAACCACCAGATTAGTGAGCAACTCCTGATTCAGTACTTTTATAAAGGTTGGCACATGCAGATAGAAATATGGTAAATGTTGTTAGAGAAGGTTTTATAGGAGATAAAACACCAGAGATTGCTTGACATCTTATAGCAAAAATAGCAGCAAACTCCAGGCAATTCAACACCAAGAGTAATGTGTCTCCTTAACAAGTGAGTGGAGCTCAAGCATCATTTAGTGAGCAACAAATGACCTAACTCATTTATTGGTGAGTAAGATGATGGTAGAAAACATGAAACAAGTGCATTAGTGTAAGATCTGTTATACAAAAGGCCATCCAATAGACATGTTCCTTGTACTCCATAAAGGCATCTTAGAGAAGGCCAATGCCATAGGAAATTTCTAAGGGCAGTAGAGAAACTATGACCCCTATTATATTACTTACAATCCAGGGTGGAGAGATCACCTAAACTTTAGTTATGGGGGTAACTAGCCAGCAACCACATAGTCAAAGCCACTAGTATATCAAGCTAGACCTCAACAGCCTTATCAAGTTAGACCGCAGACAACTCTTCAGACATCTGGAGCATCAATAGAAGATCTTGTGAAAACCATTGCCTCTAACACAATTTAATTTCAACAGAACGTCATGTAATTCCAACAAGAGGAAGGGCAGGCATAAAAAATTTAGAAAGCCAGATGGGTGAACTTTTAAAGAATAAGAATGGCTTCTCGCCACTCTCATTCATATAAAGTAGCCCTTTTTTAGGGCAAAGAATTTCCTCTTCAAAATTCTTATTGTAT
>JASKGM010006749.1:0-10729 GCA_034509205.1 Ceratonia siliqua
TTCCATTAATATTAATAAAAGGGGGTAATTTCTAATAAATTAAAATCATTAAGCACAAACGATTTAGGGTAACCGTCGTTAGGGGCGGACGTTGTAGGGTGCTTAACACCTTCCCTACACGTAATTTGACTCCCAAACCCTTCCTCTGGTTTCAAGGACTAGTTTTCCCTTTATTTTTTTAGGATCCCAATTATCCTCCTAATTAATTGGTGGCGACTCCTATTTTCTCTGCGTTTTCCTCACGCGCCCCAAAGTCATAAAGCGATGGCTTTTTCACCGGCCGTCACGTTGTGACAAGGTAACTTCTGTTAGTGAGTGCAGTTCCTAGCAAAAGATTTAATATGGATTGAATAGTCCCTCTGGATGAGTGAAGTTTAGGAAAAGAGCAATTGAATCAATGTTTCCTTCAGTGAGTGTAGTTTCCAAAGTTGAGGATTGGGTCGCCTCTCTACTTGAAGGCTGTTCTTGGAGTAAGAGGACTAGTTCTCAGTTTGGGTTTCTTCATTGAATCATTATAGATCCTAGTACTCTATGAATTTCAATAAGGTTTATTTTAAACTTCAAATTTCATCTGGTGATGATTTTACAAATTCTTCTTGCTTATTATTATTTGGCATTTAAATTACCCTGTTTTCCCAAAGTAATGTGTTTTGCGTGAATGCCATTAAACCTTGTTATTTCACTAATGTATTTTGAGGCAGTATTCTTAAAATAATAAATTTGTGATAGTAATACACAATACATCTGGAAGTTCATGAATCCATTGGTAAGTATTTCTTCCATTCACTAAATTGATGTGACTCACCCTTTTACTTTAAAATCTTTTTCAGATCAACTACTAGTGAACCATCTTAAACTTTACCTTATACTCTTTGAGCCTACTGATTAATTTGGTAGGCAAACTCTGAATAACAGTAGAGTATGCTTTTGGGATTGTGGACAATATTGGATAGGATTTTTATTTCATTTTGAATAAATTTCATGTTCTGTAACTATAATTGCATGGTTGAGTGTAATTATTGTATGTAGTCCATGACGGATAAGTTATTTGGTTGATGTTTAGGCCATGGAGGCTATTTTGAATTATGGTGGGCATATCTACCTTGTGGTTTTACTATCTGTACCTTGGGATAGACCATATTGCAAGGGAAACACTCTCCATTTTTATAAAAAAAAATATGATGAGAAATTTCTTGTGTTTTAAATGAAGGTTTTGTTTTGACCTTCCAATCATAATTGACCTAAGTAGACAATTGAAAAAGCTAAAAAAGCACATTTGATAGATTGAAAAGCAATGTTTAAGAATTAGACAAGTCAGTCGAACCAAAAAATGGGGAATCGGCCCTGTTGCTGGTCTGGTCAATCCCTAAAAATTAGGGGTACAAAAAATCGATAAAAAATCTGCAAATCGGTGTTGACCAGATAAACATAGGGGAATCAGGAAGTCAGCGGTTCTTGAGAAGAGGGAAAATAAGGGAGGAAGGAGAAGGGAGAAACGGCTGATGACGGCTCTCTGATGCTCTGATAGACAGTGTTTAACTAGCGGAGCAATGCACCATCAGGTTCTTCAGTTGCAAAAGTTTGATCCTCTATAAATTTAACAAAAAAGGTATCTAACTTTCAACGGGAACATGGAATAGTTGCGATGATCACACACAGGCACGGTGGGGAAGAGAATAAAAGAAAAACAAAATCATAGATTTTGAAATGAGTGAGATGATTTTACAGGGATAAACAGCGGGTAAGATTGAAGAAAAGAAGAAAACCAGAGATGAGTTTCACCATAATACTGTATTTATCATTCTTGTGGAAAAAGAATAATCAATGTACATATATCTCAGTCACAAAAAATAGGGTTCTGAAAAAATAGAGCAACAATAAAGTAATGTAAAAAATTGAATATGCACTTTACAATCTATACAAAAGCTTTGGAACCTTTAGAAAATATCAGGGAGTATCCCTGTACATCAAGCTTTTGGCCACTGAAGGTTAGTTTTCTTTCTTGGACTTATTTTTTTGCATTTGATTTATGTGTATGTATTATTTAGTTTTTATGCATAGACATATCAATTTACGAGTATAAGTAAATCCTTATAGTTGGTATCAGAGCAAAATTTGCCTCATCCTTGATATGTTTCAAGTTTTTTATTTAAGTGTAAAATATCCAAAATGTTTGATTGAGAATTTAAAATTGTTTTACACAAATTTTGGTAAAAACCATGGTTAGAAATCATTAGGAAATTGATTTTTTAACATTTATATGGTTTAGAACATAAAATTTGGTGTCCAAAATGCTTAGAAACCTTGAATTTTGAAACTAGGTTGAAATAGATAGAATTTGGGTCAAAACAACCCATCTAGAAGTTGAAGACGACATAAACGACATGACATTTTGAACCCAGTCAAAGTGACATGTACTTTATGTCATAAAGGAGCTTCTGACATTGGTACCAAAACGACATGCCGTTGACTTTGGCACCAAAACTACATGTTGTTTACCTTAAGGCCAAAAACAAAATCTACAAAAAAAAAAACAACTTTTTTCTTCTTTTTTTTGTATTTTTGCGGTATTTAAATTTGGGTGATTTTGCACATATTTGGCATTTTGTGAAGATCAAAATTTGGTCATTTACATATTAAAAATGAAAATTTTGGATACTTAATTTTGTATGTATCATTTATTTTGTTACAAATTGATGCATGCAATTTTTAGAAGTGACTTTATTCATAAAATTTAGTGTCAAGTGATCATATAATTTTGATTAATTAGATATTAGTAACAACGCCTTTAATTATGCAAAATTATGTATTAAGTGTTTTGGATCACATTTAGTCAAATGACATTAATTATGATTAATCATATTTAATATAATAAATTTTATCCCACAAGAATTTTTATTATGTTTGTATGATTAATTAGGATGAAATATCATATTATTTTTCTTAATGTACCCACAAGAATTAAGAAATTGAATATAATTTGATAGTTTCATCATAAAGTTATATATGAATATACTTGAATTGAAGACTTAGCCCACAAGCAGTTTTTATGTCATTTGATTAGTTTTTTAAAACATGATTTACATTGATAAAACATAATATTTGTTTACTAGCCTCAATTTTTGTAACATAAGCATGTCCTTAAGTGATGATTAACATTTGGTGTGCAAGCTCAAGAAATCCATATATGAATTGAAATAAGCCTCCTATCAGTGGTACTTGAAATTCCACGGTGTCATCTCTTCATTTGATTTTGTAGAGAACTTCATGGATCATTGTATATACTAAAAGGTTAGTGGGAGTAAGATCTATTTCCTTGTCCTATATGTGAATGATATTCTGCTTGTAACCAATGATAAGGGGATGCTGCATGAGGTGAAACAATTTTTCTCTAAAAGTTTTGACATGAAAGATATAGGTGAGGCATCTTGTGTCATTGGCATTAAAACCCATAGGGATAGATTCTAAGGCATTTTGGGAATGTCTCAAGATACCTATATCTATGAGGTTTTAGAGAGATTGTCGATGAAAGATTATTCACTAAGTATAGCTCCCATTGTGAAGGGTGATAGGTTCAATTTGAACCAATGCTCAAAAAATTACTCAAATTCTGACTTCGTTGACTGTATATATTGATTCTCAGAAATTAACATCTTGTTATGATTTTATGTTTGCCGATGGAGTTGTATCTTGGAGGAGTGCAAAACAATCTTTGACTATTACTTCCATTAAGGAGGCTAAGTTCGTTTCTTGTTTTGAGGCTACTTTGCATGGTGTATGGTTGAAGAGTTACATATATGGGCTTAGAATTGTGGATTCTATTTTTAGCTTTTTAAGGATATACTGTAATAATTCAGGTGTGGTTTTCATGGCTAAAAAATAATAACAGCAGTAGTCAAAATAAACACATCGACATCAAATACTTAGCTATCCTAACGTGTTAAAGAGAATAAAGTGGTCATTGAAAACATTAGCACTGAATTGATGATTGCTTATCCTTTGACAAAAGGCATGCCACCAATGAGTTTTAAGGATCATGTAGTTCGAATGGGACTTAGTTCCATTATGTGATTTTCATTGTATGGACGAATGTTATTTTAGTGAAACTCTTACTTTTTTGTGATATTTTCTCATATTTAGTGTACACATTCATTTTGAGAATTACATTTCATATTGGACCTAGAATAAACATAGGATTTATTCATTAATTTATGTTACCACATATGGGCTGGCAATTAAGAGACATAATACATTGTAATAAATGGAAGATAATACTCGTTCTTAAAGGACCTATCGCCATGATTCATGTATTTTGTTTCTTAACTATGAGAATTGATATATTTTGAATATCATATTAAGTGAAATATATGGACCAAGTAGGAGAATGTTAGTTTTTTTCTTTTGTTTTGTATTTTGGTCCAAATATTTCTTATTAATTACTCTTATAATCTGAATGGTATTTTGGTAAATCACCTATATCTGAAAGGGTAATTTGATAATTGCTAGAATAAGTTGTATTTGTTATTTTGATGTCTATTAGCATCTCTAATGGAGATATGTGTACAGGAGACATTTCAGAACATACTAGTCCCTAAGATTGACTTTCTCTATCAAGGTACACCATTAATTCAGATTGTTGAAGGTTTAAAAACATAAGATTTATCATTCATAAAATTGTTGTAGTACAAAATCTTCATCAATGGCTGGAGGTTAGTTTTCTTTTTCGGACTTAATCTTTTCGCATTTGATATATGTGTATGTACTATTTAGTTTCTATGCATAAATAGATCAATTTATGAGTATAAGTAAATTCTTATAGGGGGTCTCATGGCTTCTCACGCTTCTACTCAGTGGTGAATCTAAACATTTTAGCTAATAGAGAAAAGAAGTATACTATAAATACTTTAAAAGAATATTGTAAATATACATAAATGATAAATCATGTGGGGCAGCTCCCAACCATGCATGTACATCCGCCATTGCTTCTACTCATCCTTTTGGCGTCCATGTGTGCCACATCCCTCCCCCTTCTATCTTGAATATTCTACATTATCACTATACTGGGGTTGATTTTCCCACAATGCCTTTGGTTTAGTTTCTTCAGCCTTTTCCCCTTACTTACCAAAAAAAAAAATACAAAAATTGCGAATTTTTTTATAAAAATTAATTATCCAAACCTAATATTTTTCAAATATAAAAAATTGAATTTCTAACAATTCAATTTCCATACATTTTAAATTTTACAATATTTTAAATTACATAATCTAAACACTACCATCCATTGAGTCATCACCAAACTAATAGGGTGAAGGATCCTTCTAACATTCAGTTGGCAATTGACCGCTACTTCCTGCAGGTTAATATCTACCTTCTTAACCTCGGCCTTATGTTCTTACCCCAAAGCCTACAATTCAACATTCTTGGAGGCATTTTGGTGGAATGATCCTACAAATGCATTATAAACATGAAGTTAGTCTATAAAGCACCAAACACTAACATAGATATATTAAATAAAAAAATTTTAAACTTATACCATTCAAATTATTCATGTATAATTAAAATAGTTAAGAATTAACTTTATAATCGTATTAAGATAAGGGATTTTAGTTCCTCATTATATTTTTCGCCCTTTGTCAATTGTTCTCATTAACCAGTATCAAAACAATGTCCGACCTGTATTTGGTAGCTGTGTAAGCCAAATTCAAGCCTATCCAAATTAAAAAATATATATTTTATTCTGACACATATAAACGTATGTCATGATGGTGTTGATGTCAAATACGCCAATTTCGTGCTTTAAAGAAATTAGTAAATCAATAATGAATTTTAAATAATAATATGTATGGTTAAAATGAACATATACATCAATAAGCATGCAACTCAATGATATAGAGTAATCTCCAGAACTAAGAGTTGTGGGTTCAAACTCAATCGAAGCCAAATAAACAAAAAAATGCACATGTACATACAAACAGAATCTTAACCTAATTAGTTATAATATTTGGGAAGGTTTTATTACTAAGAATACCTTATTTGGTAAATCACTGAGCCAATACTTGGTTCATATCTTCCATATTGTAATTGTCTTCATCCTCATCTTCTTTTACTGCCATGGATACTGCCTCAAGGTCGTTCTCCATGTATTAGATATCTCTTATTCGATATCTTATGTACCTTTAAATAAGCCATAATTGTTGAGTAGTAAGATCATTGACACAATCACTTTTATACTAACATATATACAAGGATACCTATAGGCTACCGCCCCAAACAAGTTTGGGGCCGTAGCCTACAGCCTTTAATTTTTTTTATTTTTTTAATTATTTTTTTTATTTTTTAATATTAATAAATTATTATTTATATCATATATTTTTTAAAGAATTTTTTAACACATTTTTGTATTTTTTAAAAATACTTTTTATTTATGAATGAATAGTGTCAAAAAATTATGAATGAATAGTGTATAAAAGATGTAAAAAAATTTTAAAAAGTTTCTAAAAAATTATATGACATAGATACTAATTAATTAATGTTAAAAAGTAAAAAAAAAATAAGCCAAAAAATTAAAAAAAATGCTATATTTTACTATGGGCTATACGGTACAGCCCCAAAAATGGGACTGTACCGTAGTGTTGCCCTATATACAAATATAATAAAATTATTATTAGGTAATCCATAGATTTTAGGCATTGTCTAAAAGGAGAAAGTTGAAAAACCAGTGGCAACAATAAGTTTTAAAGGTAAAATAAACATCAAGCTTCCATTTTTTTAAGGAATGGAGGCTGTCAAATATTCGTTTCCATCTCAATCTATTTGTTTAGGGGAAAGAATTAAATTTAAAAATATTAGTTATATTCTTTTAAAAATCAATAATTGTTTGTATTTTTTTCCCTTTTTGATATTCTCCTTATTCTTTTCCTTTTCAAATTTTTAATAGATTGAAAAATCATTTATGTCCATTATATTTCTCCTTTTCCACTCCTTCACACAAAGCATTAACTTTTCAAAAAGTAATAACTTCCTCCGTTTTAAAAATAGAATTTTAGATCTTTTTCTTTACTTTTTGACATTCTTTGTATTTTTCTCCTTATCAAATTTTGATAAAATTAGAAAATTATTTATGTCTTTTATTTCTTTTCATTTACAATTTCTTCTTATTTTGTTATTCTATTTTAAAATTTAAATTATATTGTATCTATTTATTTTTGTCAAGATTTAATTCTTTTGCTTCTTTATTTTGTCATGAACTTTTAAAGAAGTTATTTTTATTTTTCACATCTCTTCAACTTAGATCTAAAACCCTAACAACGTCAAGTTTTGGGTCCAAATTGTGAAGTGGCAAGGACTTTGGACCATATCATTTTTTTTTGGTGAACAAAGTTAAAGAAAAAAAGGGCTAGCCATGCATAACAATAAAGGTTATTATAATTTATGACCATATAGTTTCATCATACTTTTAGTTTAGTTCTTACAGCTTTTTTCTTTATAATTGAGTTCAAAAAATGTAACTTATTTTCAATTTAGTCTATTTCGTTACTCACGCTTATCACTCCGTTAATCAACCTTTAAATTAATGAAATTATAATAAAATAAAAAATTAGGTAAAATTAAAAGGACCAAATCAAAAACTTAATGAAACTATAGGGACCTTTAAATAGTATAAAAAGGTTCTAGATTCAATTAATGGAGTGATAATGGTGGATGATAGTAGGGATTAAATTAAAAATAATTAAAACTTTAAAGATTCAATTATAAAAAAATTGTAGAGACTATCACAACATGATGGCCGATGAAAAGTTATCATTTTACGACTTTAGGTGCGTAAGGGAAACTCCAAAGAAAAGAGGAGTCACTACCAATTAATTAAAAAGATAATTGGGATCCTTAAAAATAGAAAAAAGCAAACACTGGCCCTTGAAATCAGAGGAAGGGTTCGGAAGTCTAATTATGTGTAGGAAAGGTGTTAGACACCCAATAACGTCCATCCCTAATAACGATTACCCTAGAATGTTTATACTTGAAAATTGAATGTATTTTAATTACCCCATTTTTGTTAATGCAATTATATAAAGATGAAGGATGAAAGAACCAAACTTACCTTACTAGGTAAGTGCCTACGTACCCCACAGGAGATCAAGGTCAATGTAGTTCGAGATAGTTTGATAAATTGATTAGGTGAGATGTATCTCTTGCCTACGAATATTAGGACATTAGAGGAAGATTAACTTCCAATTAAAGCCTTAAAAAAAGAGTTAAGATATTTGGGAAGACAAACATCCACTAAAACCCTATTAAAATTAGGACATTGAGGAGGATAAACCTCTACTGAAAGCCTATGAAATTGGGATATTAAGGGGAAATGAATTTTCACTTAACGTCTATGGAAACTAGGACTTTGGAAAAGATAAACTTTCACTTAAAGCTTGGGAATACTTTCTAAAAAAGTGTTGTCTTTTTTAATGTGTCTTGGAAACCCTTTTTTGATTAAGTGCATTTATAAACTCTTCAGAAAAAATGATTTTGAATACCTTTTAGAAAAATAATATTGGGCCTTTGGAATCTCTTTTGAAAAATAATTCAAGTGGGCCTTTGGAATCGCTTTTGAAAAATAATTTAAGTATGCCTTTCGAATCACTTTTAAAAAATAATTAAAGTGGACCTTTGGAATCATTTAAGAAAATTGGTTTAATTAGGCCTTTAGAACCCAAAGTGTTCAAAGAATATTTCATTTAGGTCCAACAAGTTTTGATTCAATGATCCTTACAAATCTCAATTTAAATATCTATAAACACATTATTAAAGTGAGAATTGGGCCTTGGACCCACTTATTTGCAAGTGATTTTCTAAATAAAAGAACCCAAATATTCATTTCAGTTATTTTACTTTCAAAAAGACTTAATGATTAAAAAAGGAACCTTTATTTTGTTCTTATGTTATTTTCTTAAATGGTGAAATAAGGTGCATTGGACACTTTACATCATGTTCACAAAGGAAGTAAAAATCCAACAAATAAAAAATGGCAACAGTGAAATAATAAAACTAAGGGAACGTAGAATTTAATGCAACAAAATATTAAACCAAAACAAAAAAAGAATAGAATAACCTAGTCAAACAAACCGAATAGAAAAAAAATAGCAAAGGAACTAATACAATATCATGAAAACTAAAAGGGAGATCACTCATATAAATTTAACGGCACATAGTAATGGGGAACAGGGAATGAGCTCGGGCCATAGAGTGCTTGGTGTACCCAAATTATTATAGTAGACACATTCAAAGTTAACTTTGCATCAATGGCCTTAAGGCCCATAATAGTATTATCTGAACCAACAGCAAGTCTAAACTCAAAATACAAATTTAAGATGCAAATTTAACAATAAGCATAAACCAGGAGTCAATCCAAAATTTGAACCAACGAACGCATCAGTTAGTATCACTTTGGGGCATGAAGATAGATTTGAAATCACATGATTAAGGTGAAATCTAAATCATAATGTAGAGAATTGTTCTCTTATTTTGTTAAGTTTTATGTTGAAATTTATTTTCTCATATTGTCTTATTTCTTCATAAATATTATGTGAAAAATTATTCTCCCATTTCTATCAAAGCTTTATGTGAAAATTTATTTTTTCATATTATCTTAATTCATCTATAGATTTTAGATGGGGATTTATTCTCCCACGTCATTATCTAAAACAATTTTCACCTTAGGAAAAAGATCAAGTATTAATCATAGGCAAATTCTCAACAAAGCAATCTCGAACTACGTGGATCTTAATCCTCTTAAGGGTACGTAGGCACTTATATAGTAAACAAGTCTAATTCTTTAATTCTTTATCTTTTCTTTATCACGTAAACAAAAAAGAATGTAATTAAAGTACAATGAATTTAAGCACAAATAATCTAGGGTAATTATCCGTAGGAATGGACGTTATGAGATGTTTAACACTTTCTCTATGCGTAATTAGACTTTCGAACTATTTCTCTGGTTTTAAAGACTAGTATTTGGTTTTTCAAATGATCTTAATTATCTTTCTAATTAATTTATGACGATTCCATTTTTTCAATGTGTTTTTTCCTTTAATCACTTTAAAGTCATGATAGTGTCTTTTTTCTAATCGTCACGATGTAACAAGCTGTTTTTATACTAACATATATAGAAATATAATATGAAAATGATTATTGGGTAGCCTATAAAATTTTAGGCTCTAGCTAAAATGAAAGTAGAAAAATCGTTTCAAGGGTAAAATAGGCATTAAGCTCACTTTTTTTTTTTTTTGAATGAGTGGATACAATCACAAATTAGTTTCCATCTCCGTCTATTTCTTTTAGACCAAAGAGTTAAATTTAAAAATATTAATTATTCTTTTAAAAATTAATAATTACTTATTTATTTTTTTCTTTTCTTTTGATATTCTCCTTAGTCTTTTGCTTTTCTTATTTTTTTTCTTTTCTTTTGATATTCTCCTTAGTCTTTTGCTTTTCAAATTTTTAATAAATTGAAATCATTTATGTCCTTTATATTTCTCGTTTTCCACTCCTTATCTCCTTATTCTTATATTGTATAGTAATTTCCAATTGTAATAAGCTTGTGTATTATTTCCTTTCTTTATATTTTTCTCAGACTTTAATTTTTCAAAAAGTAATAACTACATCCCTTTTAAAATTAAATTTTCATTTATGTGATATTCTTCTATACCTTTGTATATTCTCTGTATTATTCTCCTTA
>JASKGM010006752.1:0-10726 GCA_034509205.1 Ceratonia siliqua
TCTCTCTCTCTCTCTCTCTCTCTCTCTCTCTCTCTCTCTCTCTCTCTCTATATATATATATATATATATATATATATCCTACCTCATTATCATTCTACATAGGACTTGAACTTACAACAAAACATGTGATTGTATAGTTCAGTTTTTTTTTTTTTTAAAAAAAGGATTGTGCCCCACTTATTTAATATTCGATCAGAATCGAATTTGGATCTCTTAAGTTTTTTAAACTTATATTATTATGTAAATTAAATGAGGGAGACTAAGACTCATCCATAGTCCCACGCATATTTGTCTCATGAAAATTTAATATAAATTTGGAATAGAACTTCAACAAATCGAGATATATAAATATCATTCTTATTAATTTATTACAAGAGACGTTTTTTGTTTTATCTTTTGTTACTTGTTAAGTAACGATAGTTTCATAAATGTTTGTTAAATAAATCCTTGATATATAACTTTATTTATGTAATGAAAAAGTTATATTGACAGTGACAAAACGAATATAAAATAAAAAGTTGGTAGATGATAGAATATTGAAAGGTGGTTGTGTACACGGGTTTGTAATTAAAAGTATAATTAACATTTGAGTGTGACATAATTAAATTCATATTAATTTTTATAAAAATATTATTTTATTATTTTATATTAAATGAATAATAAATAAATGTAAAATATAATATAAAAACATAATTAGTGTTTTTCTTTTGCTGTAACAATGATTGAAGATAGAAGCAATAGTGACTAACTAGCTAGATAACCACTCCCTGGCCTATATATATTGAACACTCCCCTCCTCTCAACTTCACCACAATTCTCAACAACTGTAGAGAGTAGCCATTTGCTTCAAATAATCAAACATGAAGGTGAGATTACTGAGATCTATTTACTTATATATGGTGTGATCATATGTTTTGAATTTTGTTTCTTAATTGAAGTAGGCTGACCAAATGATATATGCAGCAAAAAATAACTATACAGTTGAAAATGGATTGTGACAAACGCAGAAACAAGGCATTGAGAATCGCAGCTGAGGTAGAAGGTAACTGTCATTGACCTTCTTAAATTAATATTTGTGATAAAAAAAATTAATGAAGTCGTGTGCAGGTGTCAGTTCAGTGTCAATTGAAGGGGATAATAAGGATCGATTGGTGGTCATCGGTGTAGATGTGGACACCGTTTGCCTGGGAAAACTGCTCAAGAAGAAGTTCTGCATTGTCACCATTTTAACTGTGGAAGAAGTGAAGCCCAAGCCTAAGAAGGACAAGGACAAGGACAAGGATAAGGACAAGGATAAGGACAAGGACAAGGAAGAGAAAAAGAAAAAGAAAGAGAAAGAGAAAGAGAAAGAGAAAGAGAAAGAGAAAGAGAAGCCAGTATGCCTTTGTATTGTACCTTATAATCCCTGCTCAAAGTGCCATAGCCCTAAGTGCCATGGTCAATGTAACCCATGCTCCAAGTGCCAAAGCCATAACTGCCATGGTCACTGTAACCCATGCTCCAAGTGCCAAAGTTTCAAGTGCCAAGGCCAGTGTAGACCCCGAACCCTGTACCAATGCTACGGTCAGTGTCCACCTTCGTACCCATGTACCAAGTGCTATATTCGGTGTCTGCCTCCATGTCCTCCCTATTCGACGCCCTATGACCCTTGTGGCCGTGTGGTTTATGATTCATACCATGATCCTTGCACCATCATATAACCTATCCACCAAGCCTATCTCTATTGCTATTACTATCGTAACCTTGGTTTAATAAAATATATATGTTTTGTAATGTCCAGTCCCCACAATCCCCCACACACACATAAAATATATACTTTGGTTTGTCCCAGTTTGGTTTTAATTTTATGTAAAATTTCATAGTTACTTCTATATATTTCCTTCTATTTTTGTTTATAATTTCCTTCAATAAACAAGATTGCAAATAATTTGCTTCTAGCTACTTGAGTATCATGGCATGTACATACTACATAATATAATGCTGACATATATATAATGAATTAATAACATTCATAATAATCAACATGAGTGATGATCATTCGACATCCTAATCAAATTTAACTCAATTTCACTTACATTTTTTGTGTAAGGTGTTAATGCTAATTAGTTAGTTAAGCAAGAAAAAGACATACTCATAGAAACGATGTTTTGTATATCCGCATATATATTCATGCGGATGAGTGCACTATAACCAAACAAAAAAAAAAAGAATTTTGAGTCAGGAAAAAATCCTTCTTTAAATGAAAATTTTCTGCCTCTAAAAGTTGAGGCGGAATCATATCTGAACCAAAAAGTGGCATTGCAAAAAAATTAGAGGCAGATTTATACTTTAAGGCAAATATTTGCCGCCCTAGAACGAAAAAAATTAGTTCCAAAAATACATATTAAAAAAGGTTTAAAATGTTAGAGGCGGATATAATCCTCCTTTAAACTTGACACTGAAAAAAGGTCTTGGAAACGAGTTTTGAGGCAGATATTTACCATCTTCAATTCCCCTTCTTATTTAAAAAAAAAAAAGGTCATATCTACCCATTTTTCATTATTCCCTCGAGTTAAATCCTACCAAATTTATCCTAACAACCAAAGTTGAAGGCCTAGAAAGAAAGAAAATTCCATAAATGTAATAAAAATAGTTAAAAAAAATCCAAATACAACAGTCATGAAAAATATGAACATAATCAAATGTTTTGAAAAACTAGTATCATCTATTATCCTAATCATTATCTAAATCATGGCTGCCAGGTGAGTCGCATGAGGTCGAGGGTTGAGTAACAGGAGGAAGAGAGCTAAAGGAGGAACCGAAGGACCAGATAGACGGGCTTCAACAGGAGGAGTAATCCCAAGGTGTCAGAAGAGAATATGCATCATCTCTTGTTGGCTACGCACAACGACCTTGTTTTTCCTTCATCTCCATGCATAATTAAGGGATAGTTTGCTGCATGTTCTGAATCCTAGACAGGGAAGTAGCTTGGTCAACATAACTAAAACAATCCTCAGCATAATAAGTGCCCTGCTTCCCAAGGCTAAACACGCCCCATTCTTATTTTTTTCCCTTAATGACCACATCGAAAAATAGCTGGTTTTCAGAAGCAGTAAAGAGCCCAGGTGTAATAGTATTCCCCTCTCCAGACACCTGTGAGCTCATCTCTTTCTTCCACTTGGTAAATTCTCCCTGAAAAACAAATCAAACTAAACCATCAAGAAGTTATGTTGGTAGCATTGCATTAACAAAAGAAATAAATAAGGGATACAATAGATTCAAAAATACTTACAGCATATTTTGCAGCCTTTTCAGATATCCAAACATTCTTATTCTTGCAATGCTTAATTTTCTTGAAAATCTCAAAATGATTCACTCTGTAATTCAACCCTCTACATACAAACACCGAAGGAGAAAAATTAATTTTTTTAGAGTAATTAAAGAAAAATGAAAAAGATTTTGGAGGCAATTACCATTCTCTTTTTTTGCTCTGATACAAAGATAGAACCACTAGTATGGAGTGAGGCACTAACATTACAAAGCCTATTTTTACTATTTTGGGAGCTTTTTGCCTTGAATGATGGATCCTCTCATTTCTTGAACAATTATTCTCTAACTTCAGCAAGGATCTATAACTTATTGCACTCTTTGTCTATAATCTCTTCATTGCATTTCTCATACATTTTTCACCTTTGCTGTCGAAATGCTTCTTAACATTCTTATAAAAAACATGGAGCCATTATACTTCTTATGCATTGAGGAAAATTGAAACATTAGCATAAAAGTGGAAATAGTCAAAATATTAACACATATTTTTTCAATAATTTATATATGTTGTTTTACTTGAACTCAAATCAAAGAAATAGAATCTAATTTACTTTGAAATCTTCAAACCACATATCTTTGACCTCTTGAGGAACAGTGGTCCACTTAATCAATGGTTCCTCAAACTTAACTTCTAATGATGTCAGATATGATAGTTGTCATTTCAAAAGTCGGCTCAAAGCTAAAAGTAGAAAGAAAAAGTATTAGCACAAAATTCACAATTATTATGAATTGAATAGAAACCAATAAGTTTGCATATGTTATAATGTCTCTTACTCCAACTCCAAGATAGGCTTAATCCATGTATGCTCATCCACAAGATCTACAATCCCATATATAGGCATAAGTGGCGCTGGGATAGCTGATATCCAAGAAGAAGGTCTAGCAGCAGAAGGTGTGGCTAGGGTAATTGGGATACTAGAGGATGTTTGAGGCTAATGTAAGTCTATGGCTATGGCTAAGGCTAAAGTAAGTGAACGGGTAAGGATATAGCTAGACTGGGAAATTGATTGAGTAAAGGAAGTATGGGGCTAGCTGTCCCTGAGGTAGATGTCACTCTACTGGTGCCTCTAGCATGGCCTGCACTCTTCCTCTTCCTCGTCCTCGACATGTCATCTACGTGCCTGCAATGAAACCATTCAATGAATAATTAGAGATAAAGAATAATTTGCATTACTGAGATATAAACAAACTTCATAAGTGTGAAATATAAAGAAACACAATTTTTAGGAATTTATCTAGTCTAATTTACACGAACGTCATAAACTAATAATTACCAGGAAAATAAAATCTTTGTCCTAATCAGAATTAGAATCTATAAACTCCTCATTGGATTCATAATCACTTGTCGTGGACAAATTTTTATCATTGTTTTCTAAGTTAGTTTCATCCAACTGGAAATAATCAACTTTCTCTGTAAGACATTCTATATCAACTAGGCTTTAGTCTAAAACATCATCGGTAACTGTTGGCAACAATTGAGGTATCTCATTATCTTGGTATTGTTGATCCTCTTCATTATATAGTATCTTAGAAGCAACAATTGTACTTCGAGCCTTCGTCTTAATAATGTATAACCACGCTAGATTGTTTTCAGGATATGGAGTATAGTAAGCTTGCTCCACTTGTTGAACAAGTATAAAATGGTCATATGACTTATACCTCCTCGATGCTTTTACCTCTACTAACCCATGATTGAAATCGATCATTGTTCCCTAATTAGGAGTAGAGTTAAGCCAATCACATTTAAACAAAACTAACTTATTCAAGGGAAAACCAATATACTCCAATTCTATAATATCCATTAGAATCTCATAGAAGTCATTTTTTGATTGACCATAATCATTGCCTCGAACACATACACCATAATTAGAAATTTTTATCCCTTCAGACCCAGTTTTTGTGTGAAATTTATAACTTTGACATAGTATACATTCTATATGTAACCATGCGCAATAATCCCCAATCCAAACTTTTGTTAAGATCATCACATACTCAATTATATGGATTACCCACCTAATATCAATAAAAGATCATATACTTAGATATTGATGATTCAAGTACTGAAAAATATATGGATAACAATTAAAGAATGAACCTATATAATTTTTAAACCATGAACTGAAGTTTGAGGAAATCTCCTTATCAAGCTATACGTAGTGATGTTAAGTATAAGTTCTCACTGAAAACATTTCAAATGGATACATCCATCGATATTGAACAGGACCTTCAACCTTGGCTTCATATGGCAAGTGGATGGGCAAGTGCTTCAATGCGTCAAAGAAGCTTGAAGGAAATATTTGTTTCAATTTACACAAGATAATAGGAATATTAGTTTTCATCACAAACAATTGATTAACCTTCAACATCGTTAAGCACAATTCTCTAAAGAATTGACTTAACTCAGCAAAAGTATTCCAAATGGGCTTCAGTAAAGATTTAAAAGCAATTAGGAGCAACCGTTGTATAAAAACATAACAGTCATGGCTTTTTAACCCATGTAACTTAGCTTCCTTTGTCACAACGTGACGGATGGTCGAAATACAGAGATTTTCATAAAAATAGAGTTGCCACCAATTAATTAAAAGGATAATTGGAATCCTAAAAAAAAAAATCAAAAACTGGCCTTCGACCAGAGGAAATGTTCGAGATTCGAATTACGTGTGAGGAAGGTGTTAAGCACCCCACAGTGTCCATCCCTAAGGATGGTTATCTTTAATTACTTGTGCTTTAATTTTATTTATATTTTAATTGTTTTGATTACCCTTTTTTTATTATTGTGATAGAGAAAAAGACGAAAGATGAAAAACCGGACCTGACTTACTGTGTAAGAGCCTATGTACCCTAATGGGGATCAAGGTCCACGTAGTTTGATTTAGTTGATTATTGATAAGAAAATAATTTTTCACATATTGTTTATGAAAAATTAGGTTTATAGGGAAAACAAACTTCCACATATAGCCTAACCATTATAGGAGAGTAATTCTCCATATAATGTATGAAAAGAGGATGATTTGAATCTAATTTTAATTTCCAAAAGTTTTAGGGCTGAAATAGAAAATTTAAAATATTAGGGTGAAAAATGAAAATATTGGGCCAGAATGCTATTTCTAAAAGTATTGGTGCAAAATGTAATTTCCAAAGGTGTTGGATTCAAAATAGAAATTTGAGAAGTAAGCTAATTTTCAAGGAGCATTGAACCTTTTCTCCTTTTTTCCTCCTCATCTAAAGATATTAGCGAGATTATTTTCTTGATAAGGCCTTTGGAACCTTTTACCCCAAATAAGTATGAATTAAATTTTCAAAAATTCTGGGGAAGGTTATTGGAACCCAAATTTAAACCTCTTTAATACTTCTAAAAATTTTAATTGGGAATAAAATACTTAGGCTTTCAAAACCCACTTCTTTTGTAAGCAATTTTGTTCATAACTCAACTCCTGAGGCCGTTTATCTATTTTAAAAGCCCTTGAAGTGTAAACATTTTAACTTCTAATTTATTTTTAGGATTTCAAAAACAAAATAGGAAAAAAATAAGAATAGAAATAAAGATGAAATTTTCCAAAAGCTCCATCCCCCAAAACATATAGACAAACAAAACTACGAATAAGATTGGCGTCATTCATTTAAATAAGAAAATGACTAACAAAAATAGGAAACACAATGCGGGTAATGCTAAAAAACCTACAATAGCCAACGAGTTGTACAAATAAAATGAAAAGAGGACGTATGCGTAAAATGATAATTTAAACTCAGGATTTTCAAATGTACAAACCAAATTGCGATGAAAACTGATAACATTCATAGTAAAGCACAGAATATTATACGGGAACTAAAAAGGGTAAATTTCCTTCCAAGTGGCCATGGACAAGTGGATACCCGTTCCTTATTTAGTAATACCCAAAATGAAGGCAAACATTATTAAGACAAAAATGAACGGACAACTAGTTCCCCGTAATAATGAATTTCAAATTACTTGGATAAGGTTAAACACCATCCACACTGACTATGGAGACTATCATACAAGGCTTGCCATGAACTATACCACTTAACCACATCAGATGAATTGAGAACTAAGTATGAAGGCACTAACTGATTGTTCAAATAAAGCAAATAACACCCAAAATTTAATCACACCTCATCCGACCATAGTAGTATAAATCTACAGAAGCCAAACTAATCATGCTAATATCATATAGAGGCAAGGATAATATGATAGTCCATAATTAATTCCAAGCAAGCAGGGCTACACATAATCCCATAATTGATTCCATGTAAAGCTAGACCAACATAACAATTCAAAAGTAATATCAGATTGGCAAGATTAAGCATGATTCCTGAACCAATGTCGTGCACGGGCATAGTTCAAAATTAAATTTATCAAGAGTGGGATTGATTATGCTGCCAGAATCAACACCACTAGACATGATTAACCAGACTAATTCAGACAGGAGTAAAACTGAACGTGATAACTCAAAATTAATTCCATGAGAGACATGGTACATCATGATAATCCATAATCCATTATCATCAAAAGTCAACTGAACATACTACCAGAATTGATATCGTGCCAATACAGCATAACATGATAACCTAAAACTAATATCACATAAGAGCAAACCAGACATGGTGACTCAGAATTAATTCGTCCTTAAAATGAGTCTATCATATCAGGAGAATTAATGCTACTAGAGCAACCCTATAATGTTAACAAAATTAATAATGCATAAGAGTAAAACTAAACATGATAACTGAAAACTAATCCCTCATCAAAGCAGGGCTGACATGATACCATAATTATTGTCACCAAGAGCAAACGTGACATGCCAACCCAGAATTAATACCCCACAGGAGTAGAACTAGCATGGCGAATCAGAAATAATACCATTAATAGCAACTAAACATGATATTACCAAGAACTAATTCCACATCAGAGTAAAGCTTACAGAATAATTCAGAACTAACTCTACTTCTGAGTGATGATACTTAGCATTAATATCACCTTAAAGAAAGAATAGCATCACAACCAAAATCATGATAGTTAGAATTTAAATGACCTTAACACAAAAAACATGATTAGTATCACCTTAAAGAAGCATAGTAATGCTTTAAAGTTAAGCCTAACCATATTAATTCCAGGATCAGTACAGATAAAAGATTAAATCAAATTATTCTAAAATGAAGATAACACCATCCCAACTTAAATAGGGTTTATAATTTCACACCAAACCCATATACCATTATAGATAATTTACAAAACTTCCTTTGGGCATTAACCGAATTGGGACAAGGAAACCTTCATCCAAAGTCAAGTAATGCCGAGATTGCTCCCTTTAACTAGTGGGTTCCTAAGATCACCCTCTCAAACCCCACAAATTATTACCAGCATTAGAACATGCCAATAAACAAAAGAGGCTAACAACACTACTACGATGTGTACTTACAAGTGTCAGCTGAAACTAAAGAAATACCCTTTACAAACTTTCCTTCTTCTAGGCTCTCTTTTCAGATTTCAAATTGCTAGTTCTCCTTTCCTCTTTTCCTTATTGTTCAGAATTGTTGCTTGATATTTATAGAAAAAAAAAACGAGTGCAACCCCATATCCTACTAATCCCTCCATACGAGTAACCCCTTCTTTCTTATCTCCCCTGCTACAAAAATGGTGATATGGAGATTGAGAAGAGAGAAAGACCACCAAAAGTCCATAAATTCGGCCAGGGATGATTCCCGAGAATAGGAAGTAGCTAAGAAAGGATCACCGCATTTAATGCGAGATCCACTGGATCAGACATATACCTGATCAAATAAGTTGGCCACAAATATCTGGCAAGATATTTCTGAGATACTATACCAGATGAGGTGTGCATAGCATCCTGAATCACAGATGGTAAAGGTGGGGCATCTTACGAAGGAAGAAAAGAACATGAAGGACACCCACACCCGAAGCCTCGGACACAAACAGAGAGAGAAAAGGCTCAATGGCTGCCAGATTAGGGTTCGTGCTCGATAGTTGATGAAGAAGGAACGAATGACTGAAGATTAGGCAAAATGAAAAAATCGAGTAGGTTGATCCAAACGGGTTGGGTCCTATTAACGGATCGGGTTATAGGCTTAGATTGGTTTGCATGTAGCTAGACCGGATTGTAAAGTCTGGTGGGCTGAGAGAATTGGATAGGGGGCTAAACTTTATATGCTGAAAAACAAAAAGAGATTATGGGGTTTTTCTTTCTTCTTTATATATATACACATTTAAAAAAGAAAAAAATATTTTCACCTTTTTGCATTCTACATTTTCAATCTTTTCATTTTTTTTACTTTTACTATTTTCTCCTTACTTTAAATCTTTTGTCAAATATTACCACATTTTCTTACGTTTTTTATATTCTCATAATTTTCTTAATTTTTGTTATTTTTCAAAAATTTTAAAATTTACCCGAACAAAATCAAGTGTTTACATCCTTCATGTCAACATTGCTACCCAAATTGCTTACATAACCATCAGGCAACTTCAGATATTTAACCCATTCATAAATAGCTACTTATTGTTCTTGGTCAATATATATTGTGCTTTGGGTTTCTTGAATCTACCACATCCAACATCTTGTAGATGTAGATCTTTTCCTCTGCAAAGTTCAGTCAAGTCCAACTTAGCTATGGGTGTATCCTTAGTTTTACCCTTCACATCCATGACTGTGTCAAATAAGACAACAAACACATTCCTCTTAGTGTGCATTACATCGACATTATGACAAAGAAGATGTGTTCTTCAATAAGGCAACTCCCAAAATATAGACATTTTGGTCCAATGGTGATCAACCTCATACCTAAACGAATTAGATATTTGAGACTCTTCTATACTAGTTAAGTACCTGATGCATTGATATATTTCTTCTCCAGATAAGAGCAGGGGAGCAATGAGGACTGCACCGTTTCTTTGAGAGCATTACGTGCCTTCCGATATAAATGATCTACGGGCAAGAACTGCCAGTGACAATCAAAAAAGTAAGTCTTCTTGCTATATTTGAGAGAGAACGTCTTAGATCTCTCCATACAATATGGGCAACAGAGTTTTCTAGCGGTCATCCAAGTAGACAACATTTCATATGCAGGATATTCATTGATAGTCCACATCAAAACATTTCTCATCATGAATTCTAAATATTTTGGATGAGTGAGATACTATGATATATATTTTGAATTCTAAATATTTAATACAAGAGTATTAATCGATCTTGCATGTTGAAGTGAAAATATGTAAGGGGGCAAAACAAATGGCCCGACATTGAAATGTAAACCTGAAATAGTACGCAAGAAAAAGACAGACTCATAGTCTAGTCATGTTTGTGTCTATGGGCCTGTTCGGATGTTCTTTAAAAAGAATGACTTTTATAGAATGAGAAGTTGATTCTTAAAAAAGAATGTATTT
>JASKGM010006753.1:0-10725 GCA_034509205.1 Ceratonia siliqua
AATAGTGAAGAGTGAGGACCAATCAGGGCGCGTCTCCGTTAATTCGCCGCACTAAAATATTTAGAACGCAATTTAACGCCGAATCCGCACCGAAAGAGGCAATCCACCGCACTGGAAGCAATTCGCATCCCTTACAGCCAGATTCCGGTGATCTAGGTTATGTAAATATAGAAAAATAATAATAAATAATTAGAGACATTACTTTGTGATATCAAAAGGCAATTTTATCTTTCGAATTTGGGATGAATTATTTTAAAAGGGGTAAATATATTGGAATGTCTAATTTTATTTTATCTCCTCTAATAAATTTTGTTATTTTAAATAATGCTTGGATTGATAATATTTAATTGGGAAAAGAATCTTATCTATAATTATATATAAAATAATAATAATAATAAATAAACGTTTAAGAGAAAATCATGATAATATGCTAAAAAAAATTTAGCAGAAAGATGTACGTTTCTTAAAACATTATAGAATAAATTTGTTGGCCTCTCTCTAGATCCTTCTCCTGGCAGAAAAATATTGAGATGCGTGGTAAATCCTTAAATCCTCAGCCACACATTTGAGTTTCTCTTTATTCTAAATTCTCCACGTTATTCAGGAAGGAATTGCTCTCGGCAAGCCTGATTGTTTCGGTTTTTTAAAAAATGTCTTTTTTTTAAGACGAAAAATTTTTTTAAATTTTTTTTATATTTAAATATAATAATTAAAATAAATTTTTTTAAAGATAAAATTTTTTTATAAGAACAAGTTTTAATTTTTAATTTTTTTAACTTAATTTTTTTATAAATTTAAATATATAAATATATTTTTATTAAAATAACTTATTTTTAAAATAAATCGAAACCAACAGCTTGCAACTCTGTTTTTCAGTTCTCCTCCTACTTCTAATAGCAGCTTAGTTTTAAGGAAAATATTATATCCACACCTGAAATTCACACCTCCTCCCACACTTTTCTTCTTTATTAATATATAAGCTGATGATGTGCAAGTAAACATCTTATATTTTCTATTGTCTTTTTCTCTCTAGACTTTCCCTCCCAATCTCCCAGACTTTCCCTCCCAGATTATTTTTTTCACACTGTCGACGTTTGTTGCCTGAGAGTGAGAGACTCACTGTTGCCACTCACTTTCGCACCGCCACTCACTGTCGGCCATCTACCCACAGCTGGGTATTGTCCCATTCCTACAACCGGAGTCCAGTAGATATTCCCTTTCTTCCTCTTACGACGCTGATTTCAACAAAGTTCGGTCCTTGCTCGAAGGTCATTGCTTACTCTTTCTATACTTCTAGTTCCGTTTCGTTAGCTGATGAACTCATACAAAGAATGAAATTTTGGGTGTACGATTTTTCTATTCTTCTCAACTTATTTTTCATAGTTATGAGTATACTATTTTATGTCTAGTCCATGAGTAATCTTTGAATTATGCAAACGAAAAAGTTTACAAATTTGGAAGTAAAATATATATATTCCTAGAGTTTAATTTTTTTAAAAATTTTTTTCTTTGTATAACTGAAAATTAATTTTGCCTTTCCTTATTAGTGATATATATCATTGGCAAGTGTCTGATTTGACTACCATGGTTAACAGAGATGCAATTATATGTACGTTGCCAATGTGGCACTTCCTTGCTTTCTTATAGTGCACTTCCTTGTTTATTAGTGACATTATTGTTATATTTTAGTATTGACTTTTAGGAGAATCTTTGACTTCACAAAGGGATTGGTTTAATTGTGTTCTCCTTATTTTGATTAATGTGTTAGTAAATTCACATGTGTTAGCATGAATTCCTGCATGAGTGGGGCTTTTGTTTAGTTATTTATGTAATCTATAATATCATGCATTGGTTTAGTAGGTCAATGAAGGACAATTTGGTTTCCATCATTGAGTCAGACAATAATAACGTTGTATGTCTTTCAAATGAAGAATGTGCCCCAAATTGTAGTGTCAACAATGAGCCGCTTCCTCTAAATAGTGATTTACAATGTCATCCAATAGTGGGCATGTCATTTGCTTCTGTTGACGAGGTTAAATCATATTATAAAAAGTATTCGACTGAACAAGGTTTTGGTTTTCTGATAAGAAACTCAAGAAAGGATGAAAATGGGAATCTGAGATACTTCATACTCACATGTTCTAGGGAGGGAACTTATAAGTCAAAGGTCTCAAATTCCTTTAAGACTATCCCAACAATAAAGAGTGGATGTCCTACAAAAATTACAGTATCATTGAAGAAGAATGGTAAATATTATATACACACAGTTGTACTTGAGCATTCACATGAACTTAGTCCTACCAAATCAAGGCTATTTAGAAGCAACAAGCAGATGAACATGCAGGTTAAGAGAGTGTTAGATGTGAATGACACAGCGGGAGTTAGAATGAATAAAAGTTTTCATTCTATTGTTGTCCAAGCAGGAGGATATGAGAATTTAAATTTTGTTGAGAGAGATTGTAGAAATTATATTATGAAAGAAAGACGTGCAACTGGTAAGGATGGCGATGGTCAAGCACTGAAGACTTATTTTGATAGAATGCAGGAGAAAAATGGCAACTTTTTTTATTATATAGATTTGGATGACGAATTTCGTGTCAGAAATGTATTTTGGGCAAATGCAAGGAGTAGATCTACTTATGAAACATTTGGAGATGTGATAACATTTGATACAACTTATCTCACAAATAAATATGACATGCCATTTGCTGCATTCGTTGGTGTTAATCATCATGGCTAATCAGTGCTGCTTGGATGTGGCTTATTATCTTGTGAGGATACCGAGGCTTTCGTATGGTTGTTTAAGTCTTGGCTACGTTGCATGCAAGGTATTCCACCAAAAGCAATTGTGACTGACCAAGATAGGGCTATGCAAAATGCAATTGGAATAGTTTTTCCAGAAATTTGGCATCGATGGTGCTTGTGGCATATTCTGAAAAAGGTGCCTAAAAAATTGGCTTATTATGCACAATACAAGTTAATCAACTACTACTTGCAAAGTGTAGTTTATGACACATACACTGAAGAAGAATTTAAAGTCAAGTGGGCAAAGTTAATTGAATACTTTAACTTACATGATAATCAATGGTTGGGTGACTTATATGAAGAAAGAAATAGATGGGTTCCCGCATTCCTGAAAAAGTATTTTTGGGCTAGAATGTCTACTACCCAATGCAGTGAGACTATTCATGCATTCTTTGATGGATATGTACATCATTCGACTAGTCTGCAACAATTTGTCAATCAATATGACAATGCACTCCGAGATAAGGCAGAAAAGGAGTTTGAAGCTGATCATTTAATAGTACACTTCCTAGTTGTACACAATCTTCTATTGAAAAACAATTTCAACGGTGCTATACTCATGCAAAGTTTGAGGAGGAGCAAGTTGAATTTAGAGCCAAAACAGATTGTGTTGTATCACTCCTACGTGTGGATGGTTCAATTTTTACATACAAAGTTGTTGAAGATAGGATGATTGTTGACAAAGTAAGGGAAGTGGAATTTGACGTAAGATTTGACCGTGATAGTAAAGATTTCAGTTGTAAATGTCTCTTGTTTAAATTTAGGGGTATTGTGTGTAGACATTCACTCTCTGTGCTTGGTTGTGAAAGAGTGAAACAATTGCCTTCAAAATATATTCTATCAAGATGGAGTAAAAATATAAAGAGACGACACACATATATCAAAAGTAGTTATGATGTGAAGCAGTTGAAGCCACGAATCCAAAGATTCGATACTTTATGCAAGGAATTTAATGAAATTACTGAACTTGCGCTGAGCATGGGGATCTTAGTGACTTTCTCTGAAACAACTTGGGACAACTAAAAAGCAAATTGAAAATGATGGCTTTTTCCATTAAAGCCAATCCTGTTGAATCTTCTGCCACACAACATGAGAATGAAATAAACATCACTGACAAATCAACCATAACAAATCCAATTTGTAGTCCAAAACGTACATGTCGCAAAGGTCGTCCAACTTCAAAGAGAAAAGTATCAACTCTAGAGAAGATTGTAAAATGTTGCAAACAAAGAAAGAAGAATAATGAAGTTACTCAGAGCCCTTGTAATGAGGTTAGCTACTTCTGCCCTTCATTTATGAATTTAGTAATATATTACAGATTGTGTTATGAAAGCATTTTTATATGTTTACTAATTACTTATGTTCTCTTATATAGGTTTGCAATATCACTTCAAGCCCGATTGATGGGAATAACTTGAGTTTGGGATCCTCTATGACAAATATCAATGACAATATATCTGCTAATAAATTTCCTATGGTTTGTGTAGTTAGAGATAATGAATGTTATAATAATTCATGTAAAAGTAATTTCCTTCAAAATTTGATAACCGCAGATAATGGTTTATGATTTTTTTTTAACAGCTATCAGATGTTGGTAATAGCACATACTTAGCTGAGGGTATCAACAATGGCAACTTGAATACTCTTTGGTGAAGGACAATGTTTTTGTGTTCAAGGTAAGTGTGATCTTCCTGTTCATTGACATTTTGGTTTAAATTTTTAGGGACAAGGAATGTTTGTTATCCATCTCATAACTGGATTCTTAATGACAATCATCAAGTTTTTGGGGACGAGGAGTTTTTTTTTGTAAATATGAATTTTCAGCCTCTTCCTGCGATAATGTCTTCACATCCTATAGTTTCAACTGTAATGTCTTTGTGGATTCTTTTGTTATGGTGACTACTTCCTTCAACCCATGATTTATTATGGTGATTAGTGAATACATTGGAAAAGCCTTTTAATAATGACTGGATGATGCTGGTAATTCATGTGTTTCAAGGAAAATGGTGTGAAGCTTGATGATATTGGTAATTCATGTGTTTCTTTGGAATGCCTTGTTTTCCTATTTTCTTCGGCATTTAAGTTGTTATTTTTCCTTACTAAGGTTGTGAAAGATGCAAAAAAGGAGACAACTATTTTTTCTCAAACAAAAGGGTTGGCCATTTCCCATTGTTTTTGCTGGATAGTTTTGCAAAATCTTCTGTTTGAGGGGGTTGTCTTTCAAAATTTTAGGTAAATTTTGGTAAGAAGTTAAATAACACCCCAATAATGAAACTGGATTGTTGTGGATTTTTTTAGAGTGGCTAGAGATGTCTAAGAAAATGTTTAAGTCACTAGTTCAAATATAAAAGCAAACAGGGTAGATTTGAAAATAAGTTTAGATGAGGGGCCAAATGATTGAATTTAAGCATAAAATTCTATATGGAAATAGGTAGGGCACTAATTGAGTAACCTGTAAAATTTTAGATCAAACTAAGTTCAATTAATAGGTTAATTACAATTAAAATAGAACATAATGCCTGTTGAAGTTATTTTGGGGGCAATTATGATATTTTTAGGAGTTAGGTGGTAAATGAAAGAGTTCTACAAGGCATTCTATTTATCAAGTACATGGCAGTGACCACAGCTTTTCCTCAAACTATTTTAGGAACATTAGAGGTGATCATGAGAAATCTAGTTTCTTCCTAGAGGTACCTATTTTTTCTCTCATCCACTCAAGAACTTTGCAAGGTAATTTCCAAGGATTGAATTGAACTAATCCTTGGCATTGTTAGACCTAAGATTTGGATTTTAGTCTGGAATTGGTTCGGGATAAAAGTGTGAAACTTTTTGAAGATATTGGCCTTATATGAGCTTATGTTTGATTTATACAAACTTTTGACTGTTGCTGGTATTAGCATGGTAATGTTATATCCTATTATTCTCCAACCTCATATTTTGGGTGTATGTCCACATGTAATGGCTTGAAATTAAGCAATTGAGGTCCATTCTTAAGGATTTACTACTATTGATGAGAGTCCATTTGAAAGTACCAATTGATGTCACAGCATTGATGTCAATATGCTAATGGAATCAATCCCTTTTGCTTATGTTAAGCTTTATTTCATTGTCTATCTATCTGTTATTATTTTGTTTGAAACATGTAATTCATATTAATGATCCCACTTGCTTCATATTAATGAATTGTTTGTGCTCAAATGCATTAAACTTTGCTGCAGTTCAAAAGATTGAAAAGACTGCTGCAAAGTGGTCAAGGAGGTGCCTTGTAAAAGAGAATTAACCTTTGAAGAAGATAGTTCTATTCATCCTGGAACTGCATTGCAAGCCATGCCACTTCCTATTCCTACACTTGTTTGCATGATAGTAGAGATATGCGTAGTGATTTGGGTCATTTATTTGACACAAAAGATGTAGCTAAATGGCAAACTAATGAAGATCCCATTGTATTTCTATTTGGATATGAATGTGTTTTTATTTTTTATGAATTACTTTTGCTGTGAATAGCTTACCAATTTCAGAAATCTTTCTCTTCACTTATGCTTACAAATTCATATAAGAGGAAGACAACAAAAGCCAAAAATGCAAGCACCATACATAAATGTTACATCAATTTTACTGCTAACATTAACCACTGCAATCAATATGAATATCCTTACATCAAATTTAAGGAACAATATGTTCAACATCTGGTTAAGCTTCAGAATTTGATGCAAATAGACAATAAAGAATGTATTGTAATAGGTCAAATATTGAGAATTTGATGCAAAAAGAGGGTATCGTAATTGACCAAAGTCTTATTAAGACTAAAATTTGATGCTTTAAAACCACCAAAATGCTTAAAGAAGTATAAACATGGGGGGCTACTATAAAACCACAAAAGGCATGAGTTTTGGCATTCTTCATTCACATACTACTTTGGGTTTTTGGAAGGTGATATTGCTACTATAAAAATACATAGTTTACCTTTTGAATTTTTGAAAATAATAATTGTTTGCAATATTATTTTTTTAAATTTTTTAAGGAGAGTCATCTAAACACGATCACGGAAAGTACCTGTACTTTGTTTTGTTATCAAAGTCAGACATTAGAGTAGTGTCACAATGCCTGAATGCTTAAACTATGTATAAATATTGAATTATAGAAAATTAAGTATACATTAAAATTTTATCTTACTAATAAAAAATATGTAGTTTACCTTTTGAATTTTTGAAAATAATAATTGTTTGCAATATTATTTTTTTAAGGAGAGTCATTTAAACACGATTACGAAAAAAGTACCCGTACTTTGTTTTGTTATCAAAGTCAGACATTAGAGTAGACGTACTTTGTCGCAATGCCTGAATGGTTAAAGTACTATGTATAAATATTAAATTATAGAAAATTAAGTATGCATTAAAATTTTATCTTACTAATAAAAAATACTTAGTTTACCTTTTGAATTTTTGAAAATAATAATTTGGTGCAATACCAATTATGGTTTGCGTTCATAGTATGCGTACTCTAATGTGTGACGTTGATAACAGAGCAAAGTACAGGTACTTTGCTGTGATAGTATTCTGTCATGTTCTTGTAATATTAGTTTTTCATGTTGCTATATTGGTTCCCATGAACTGAAACAATGTGTGGGTAGAGGCTTTATTGTGTATAAAGTATGTGTTAAATAGTAATAGCACTAAACTTTATTTTTCTATACTGATATTGCAGCCATTATACCCGTTAAATAATAAATTCTTCAATATTTATCGTCAATGTTATTTTTAACTTGTGTTAAGGAATTTATATTTTTTGATACACTGTGAGGTCTGGCTGATAATTTCAATGTTTAATTAAATTATTTGTTCAGATAATTCAGGTTATTTTTTGTATTTTTGTGGGATTATTTATATATTGGATGAGTGTTTGCATTTTTTGTCTTGGAATGCATTTAAATTAGCCTTCATCTCTGGATATGGGGTATCATGTTATACTTAATCATCTAATATTGACCAATAAAATTATTATGTACTTATATAATTTATTCTTATACATATCGGATATACACGACGTGCATAATCTATGTTAACACAATATCATCCTTTGTAGTTGTTTATGGAACAACTCTTTCTGTTATTCCATAATGACAAGTCCCCCAAAAGCTACAAGCAACGCCTTATGGATTAAAGGCTAATTTAAATGCAGGTAACATATACTGGAGGATTTGACATACGAATTTAAGTTCATATGATTCTTCATTATCAACCAAAAAAGAAATCACTTCAATTGCCAAAATGGTAATGAATATGCTTTTAGGCTATTTGCTTATAGGTTAACTTAAAAAATTCCATAAATTCTAAACGAGGTTACAGAGCATTACAAGACACCTTCTCCTTAAGAAAAATAATTCTGCAAGGTTTTCAAATGTCTTACAAGAAGAGAATGACCATATATTTGCTTCCAAGCAAAAGCCATATCCTAGCATTTTTTTATGTGCTTGGGATATGCCATAACCTGGATATTAATCCTCTTTCTGAATCACTATCACTATCTGAAGAAGATGTTATGGATATAGAATACTCTAGAAGATATTCAACAACCTAAAATGAGGGTTACACAATACCAACTAATTAGTACATCAATTCAATTAATACAAATGAAGGAGACAATCAGCAATGCAATATAGTAAGAATAAAGGTAGTAGGCTTCAATCTTGAAAGAACTATTAAAATTGAATTTGTATTCATAATGGATGCACTAATAAAAATGTTGAACACGGTTGTCCATCCACAACTTTTTTAAAAACTGAAAAAAACCACAAAAAAAATTAATGCATAAAAAAAACACACAAAAAAACAGAACAACATAAATTGCTTGGGTTGCCTCCCCAAAAGAGCTTGATTTATAGTCAATAACTTAACTTTCTCAATGCTCAGCCTAGTTTGGGCAAGTTGGTGGATAGTCTTCCAACACGGTTGTCCATTCACAACTTTATTAAAAACTAAAAAAACCACCCAAAAAAATTAAAAAATTAATGCATAAAAAAACACCAAAAAAGACAGAATAACATAAATTGCTTGGGTTGCCTCCTAAGAAGCACTTGATTTATAATCAACAGCTTGACTTTCTCAGTGCTTAGCCTAGTTCAGGAATGTTGGTGGACAGTCTTCCACCAACCATGGATGCTTTAGCATGATAATTCTCACTTGCAGTAAGCTTTCCAAAATCATGCTTTGTCACCTAAGACGAATGATCAAGAGAGTCTAAAGGGGAATTATCTACACAAACATTGTCAACACCATATTTTATTGTCTTCACCTCACAATATTTTTCAAATTCATTAGGGAGTTTTGTAGCTTTAAAAACTTTGAAAGTTACCTCGTAGTCTTGAACTCTCATAGTAAGTTCTCATTTTTCCACATCAATGAGAGTTCTACCAGTGGTTAGGAATGGTCTCCATAAGATGATTGAGACTGATTAGTCTTCCTCCATATCCAAAACTATAAAGTTCATAGGGAATATGAACTTATCTACTTTTACCAAAACATTTTTCACAATTTCCTTAGGATAAGTGAGTGATATGTCCAATAGTTACAAAGTTACATTCGCAAGCTTTGCTTCAGTCAACCTTAATATCTAGTAAACTGATAAAAGCATTAGGTTTATGCTAGCTTGCAAGTCACACAATGCCTTACCAAAAAATTGGTTGCCTATTGTGCACGGAATGTAGAAACTTCCAGGGTCCTTAAGTTTTGGAGGTAGTCTCTTTTGGAGGATGGCACTACATTCCTTAGTGAGAGTTACTATCTCATGGTCCTCCAATTTTTGCTTCTTAGACAATATTTCCTTCAAAACTTAACATAGCTAGGCATCTATTTCAAAGCATATGCAAATGGGATATTAATATGAAGCTTTTTAAATACCTCCTAAAATTTAGAAAATTGTGCATCAAATTTCTTCTTCTGAATTCTCTGAGGGAATGATGGCGAAGGAGTAGTGGTTGCAATCTTATCTTCAGGTTTACCTTCAGACTTAATGTCAAGCATCTGGTTGTCACTCACTTCTAGTTTACTTTCCTTCCTTCTAAATTCTTGAGATGATGTTGGTTTTCTCTTTACCTCAAGTAACACTGTACCACTCCTTAATGTTACTACCTTGCAGTGCTTAATTGACTCATTCATAGAATTAATCACTGTGTTACAAGGCAAAGTACCCTATGGTTTGTTGTTGAAATTAGCAGCTAATTAACCCAACTGAATCTCAAGATTTTTTATGGATGCACCCTGACTCTATAACTGTGTTCTAGTTTCCTAGACCTGATTTCTAGTTTTGGTCATGAATTGACTAGTGTTATTAGCCAATTGTATAATTGCTTCCTCTAAGGAAGACTTCTTATCTTGATTAGGGGCATGTGATATTGTCGGAGGCTGAAAACCTGGTGGATGGTTTGGCTTCATACTTGTGGTGCTCCCTGATTATTACCCCATGGGAAGTTTGGGTCGTTCTTTCACCCCGTAATATAGTTACTTGAGTAGGGGTTGTTCTACTATTAGTTGAAGTTATTTACATACTGTACCAACTCAGAACTCATAGCGCACCGCTCGTAGGAGTGGTTACCCCCACATAACTCTCAGATAACTAGATGACTCTGTCTATCTGACCTACCAAACTGTCTATTTTCTTAGTCAAGGTAGCAACTTGAGCTACCAAGGCTGCATTGGCGTCAACATCTTGAATACCTGCTACCTTCCTAGTTATGGACCTCTCAATAGGCCATTGGTAATTGTTGGTAGCCATCCCTTCCATTAGGGTATATGCCTCATTCGTTGATTTGGCTAAAAGTGCACCACCTACTGTGGAATCTTTGTAGATTGACATGGTAAGGAACTATAGAATATATTGAATATCCCAGAAAGATTTATTTTTATGAATTGTTCATTCAATTAA
>JASKGM010006754.1:0-10723 GCA_034509205.1 Ceratonia siliqua
CAAGATTTAAGAAAGCAGAAAAAAGAAGCAAACCCTTGTCTTAGCAACGGTGGAAATGGCTCTCCTTTTCAATTTCCTGCCTCCATTTTTTACTTCTCGGTTTCTTCTGCAGTTAACCCCGTTCCAGACCTCTCGCCCCCCCTTGTTCTTATATGGCCTCATCCCAAGAACAAATCCCGTGGATAATGGGTCTTCAACCGTTAAGGATCAATCTGGCTAGTAGAGTGTCGCGTATGGGGGGAACACGGCGTGGACTATGCAGAGGCCGTGGACGGTGTAGAGACTGTGGATGGGGGGACCATCAAGGGGCACGGCAGAGGTAAGGGAGCGTGGGGACCATCGCTAGAAGGATTGATAGGAGTACAGCCACGGCAGAAAAAGAGGGAAGGGACATGTTGCAGTGGTAGAGCAGAGATGAAGAGACGTGCAGATGAGGAAAGGTGCGCAGAGCACGGGGTTACCATCTGATTTCGGTGGCGTGGAGGAGCAGAGAATGAAATTGATGGGGGAAAAGGGGGCCTTACGTGGCTTAGCAGAGATAAAAGGGAAGTGGGTTTCAGAAGGTTGGACCAGGTTTGGGTATAGATGCGGGCTTAATGGGTTGTTGGGCTGGGTACGAGTTATGGACTTGGGTTGGCTGTGTTGTGGGATAGTTGTGCTGTCCGTTTTTTGTGTTCCATGACCAATTGAGTTGCCAAAGATGGCCTCTTGGCCCATTTTCTTCCCTATTTTTTTCTATAATATTATTTTTTTATTACTTTTTGTTCTTTTATTATATTATTATTTTTTCATAATTAAAATGGTATCCGGATGAAATCATGTGTTTATAATAGAGGAATACAATTAAAAGGAAATTTCATATACAAAGGCTATAAATTCATACTTATGAAGTCCAAATATTCAACATGAAAATTTCATTTTCTCATAATTTTCCTGTAACATTTAATATATATGTACATGTGAAAAACAATTAGATAGATATTTTGTTTTTTTGTAAATATATAAGTACCTTACATGTATAGGAAGAAATTCCATGTGCTTGTAATTTGAGAAAAATACATATGGCTTTAGGATGAATCCATTTATTCTTTACATAGAAAACTTTCTCATAAAACATGTAACATACACAATATACATCCAGAGTAAGCTCAACTCACGAATGGTACCATGTACCTGCCCCATGTAACTCCTTATGCCTCCTATATACTCCATGGACAATCTATATACTAGGTGCACCTAAGGTTTCATTATGGAAGTAACTAAAGGATTCACCCAAAAAGGTTTTCATTTATTGTATACATAGCTCGATAATAGAAGCTTAATGCTTCACAAATATGTTAAGGTAGTTTGCATGAACAATAATAACAATTTAAAACTTAGTGTGTCAAATATATCTCATAAGGATGTATAAATCATGACAAAAATAGCTTATGCCTCGTGAATGTAAAATATGCAAGAAGGATATATACAATTTAAAAAAAAAATCATTTATCTTTTTATAAACTAGTACGATAGGAGCTTAATAGCAATATTACGTTTAAACATTTAAAAAGTGCAATTAAGTGAGAAGCATAGATACTTATTGTAGAGAAAATAAATATAGCTTATAGAAAAAAATAAATGCATGTATCTAAGGATAGAAGAATCCCACTTGTTGTCTTGGAATGCTTAAAATACATTTCTGTAAATCTTGAGAGATTTGGTTTAATTGCTCCTATATATAAGAATAATATGCATATAAAAACATGAGCAACCCACTGTATTAACGATTCCTTTTTATTAATTATATTAAACTTCTAAATTTATCACTAAATCCCAATCCTTATGACACAATCTTTATTCAAATTTAGGATACCATCTACTATTTAATAACTCATTTTGTGATAAACTTATGCTCAACATAGGCATAAATCAGATAAGGAAATACATGAGAATGGAACACCAAATCTGTGAAAATTGAGGAGTCCCAAAAATACACACGTAAAGAATTGAGGTTTCAAAAACAGCTTACACCAAAATAAAATATCAAGTTAACACCAAACTTAGTCCTTTCAAAACATTTTAGCATCAAATGGTTGCAAGATAGATGAGCTACTAAAATTCCCCATGGGATTACAACAACAAAAACAGGAACCACAGTAGTTTTGAAATCATATGCATTCCCAAATGGAGCTAGAAAATTTTTTGGAGATTTAAGACTTAAAACTCAATAAATTTGAGGTGCTACTGAAATCATGCAAGAAAACTAAAGTAACAAAATAAATAACTTACATCAAGCAAATACTAACATCAAAACTAGGATTAGATTAAAGCAATGCACCAAATAAAAGAAGTTTCCAGATTTAGAACTCCATTGATAGTTTTCGAACTCAACTTGGAATTGTCCAAATGAAATTGCAAACCAAAGCTTGGAAATGAGAAATCAAGGCAAATGTAAAATTTTCTATGAAAAAAATCAAGAAGTCACCAAAACTCATTGAAAACAAGGGATCTACGAGAGTAACTTACAATTTCTGAAAAAAAATCATTTTACAGAAACCTTTTCCATCTGAGAGTCGTAGAAGATTTCCATCTCTAAATGACATTTCTGAAGCTACAGGAAGAAAAAGAAACTGAGAGCTGGAAGGAAAGAAAACCCGAGAAGCTGGAGAGGAGGAGAAGGGAAACCGAATTCTGGAACAGAGTAGAACTTTTGAAAAAGAAATAAAGCTAAATGATCTAGATATTTCTTTCAACAGTGGCAGAATTACTTATCTGAAAAAGGGCTACGTGTGCAACCAGAAAATGGCCAACAATTTTCGGGTATTTTGACCCAAATTTTGTAAGGTTTTAACCTAAGTAATTGTCTAGAAAAGTTTGAAATTTCATAAAAGAAACTTCCAAAAAATGCTCACAATATATAAAGAAAAGTTGGGAAGTTGATACTAGTTTTAAAGCTTCAATCCACAATTGCAATTAAAATATTTAACTTAGAACAACATTTAAGCATTGTAATTTCCTTTTTACTTTCACATAACTTCCCTTCAATTTATCACAGAACGATTATTCAATAAAATGAAATGTTTATTCTTAAGCCAATCCAGATTTGAATAGCTGAAATTCCCTAAGAAGATATCACTCAAGAGATTACATACGTGATTATTACAAAAATATAAAATATTTGTCTATATGATAAAACTTAATAAGCAATATATTTCAAAATGATATCTTATGAAATTTTGCTTTAACTTCTAGTACCATTATAAGACATTGTTATTGAATTATTTGAGGTATGAGAAAAAAAAAATCTCATGCATCAATCTAAAATACAATATTTCTGAAGGTCCTTGAATAAATTTTTTTCTTAATAAAAGAATTATTTTATTCAATATTTCAATTGATAAAAATTATATCCTGATAATACATAAAATGAATCAGGCATATCTAGCCCCTCAACCTAGACCTAATGACTTAGAGTAGCCCAAAGACAACATAGAGAGATGCTCACAAAGGCTCTAACTAACCAAAGAATTCCTAAGAAATTAACCTCTCATGGTAGATATATACAACCTACGTAACTACCTCTAGGAATCACGCCATGGATCACACCAACATGAGAAGAACTTTTGCCATCTTCAGAGGATATATAGAAGACTTGACAATGACCTTCGGGTAAGCTATATCATCTCTTCACTATCTTCTCTATATACTTCAGATTCAACTCCTCTTATAGACTGGACATAGAAGTTTGACCTTTTCTTAATATAAGCGTAGGACTAAAATCTTGTCACCATCTTAGTGCTATCTGTAGTAATCACCACCTTCTCCAGGCTAGCTCTTATGAATAATCCAAGAAAGTGAAAATGTTCTCATCACCATCGTGTTCTAACCTCAGCATCTATGGCTGAGTATCAGAAGAATCACAAGATCCATTGCCTTAGTAGTAAGAAAAAGTTGAGATCAATCACCTCAAGACCAAAATGATGTACAACAGTGATAATAAAGAAGCCAAAGTATTGGCAATAACATCAACAGGCAAGTTGGAGAAATGGATCAACCACATGTTGAAGATCTTCTCTTAGCTCCATAAAACCAACAAAATCATGATAAAGAGTTGTGATAACTACAATAAGAAGTTCATGAACAGAACTTGAAGCTCTACTCCAAAGCAACAAAAAATTCAAATGGAGAGCATTCTTCAAGAGATAGTGCGCCAATAAAGGATAACCTCCTACTCCCTTGACCAAAATTGAGTCGTGGAAAAGCAACAGAGGCAAAGCAATTCAAAAATACCTCTTTTTTCTCCTTTAGAGATTAATAATAGTCTACTAATGGATCGACACCATGGCTAGCATAACTAGCAAAATTTTCCTCCACATAGATATCATAATCTGATGTTGGCAAATGTTCATCGACCTATATTTGATGGGATGAATCCACCATACATGCAACCAGGAATGTTGCTTCCACATTGGCAGCCAAGACTACAAAGCCTTTATGAAGGAAATTTTGTCCATCCACAATTGTAGAACATAACAAGGATACATCATATTCATCATCCTTTTGCTCATAATCTTTTAGTAAAAGAACTTCCTACGTCATTCAAGATCCCTACCAACATTGAGTTGCTTGATGGGACAACATATCCAAAAGACCATTCAGACTCCTATTTTTCCAAAATGATGGCCATGGGAGTCACTGGTGCAATGTTATGCAGAGCTTTTCTTTCTACACTTAAGAAAGTTGGCTTCCAATGGTATTCTTCTCTTCCAGCTAAATCCATTTATTGTTTTCAACTAATAGCAAACTCCTTCATGAGCAACTTTGCTACAAGTTAATCTATCAAGTGAACTATGACTACCTTAACACATCTATGGCAAGAAAACGGTGAAACAATTAAAGAATTCCTGACTTGATCCTCCAAAAAGGCTATAGAAATAAGCAATCTAGGTCTGCAAAGTATATCAACATAGATGAAATGCTCATTGCAAGGAGAGCCGAGGACTCAAAACAAAAAAGGCTTAGAGTGTTGGCAATAAGTTGTCTTAGAAAGCAAGTTGTATTCCCTAATTGGATGTAAATATATTTTAATATTAATAAATAAAGTTTATTTATGTAAGTTTCATTTTCTAACTATTAGGGTTCTTAGATTCTAATAAACCATGATACATTTACATTAGAGTTATACAAAAGAAAATATGCATCTTTGGATGAATCTTAAAAAATATTCACAGTCACTGTAACAATGTGACTGCTAGTGAAAATCTATCATTTTATGACTTTGGGCTCGTAAAGGAAAACACAAAGAAAAAATAGAGTCGCCACCAATTAATTAGAAGGATAATTGGGATCCTTTAAAAAAAGAAAGGAAAAATAGCCCTTAGAATCATAGGAAAGGTTCGAGAGTTTAATTACTTGTAGGGAAGGTGTTAGGCACCCCACAACGTCCATCCCTAAGGATGGTTATCCTAAATTATTTATGCCTTAAAAATTTTAATGTATTTTAATTACCCCTATTTTATTAATATGGTGATAAAAAAAGAAATGAACTAGACTTGCCTTACCAAGTAAGTGCCTATATACCCCAAAAGGGATCAACATAGTTCGAAGTATTTGGATAAGTTGATTAGGTGAGATGTATGATTTCTTACCTAGAAAAGTTAAGACATTAAGGGAAGATAAACTTCCACTTAAAGCCTTGAAAAGAAGTTAGGACATTAGGGGAATATAAAATTTTACTTAAAGCTTAGATAGCGAATTAGAACATTAGAGAAAATATACTTCCACTAAATGTCTGAGAAAAGTTGAGACTTTGGGGAAAATAAACTTTCACATAAAGCCTTTGGAAATTAGGACATTGGGTAGTGTGTACCCCCACTGAATGCCTATAAGAGTTAAGACTTTGGAGAATATAAAATTTCACTAAAAGTTTAGGAAGATAAATAGTTAGGATTTCAGAGAAGTTGAACTTCCACTAGAAGCCTATACAATGAAGAGAATGAAACGCCGAAAATGATGACAATTTATTCCTAGTCAAAATCTAATTCCCATAATTTTTGAGACAAAAATAGAATTTTTGAAAGTATAAAGGTCAAAATGAAATTAATGAAAGAATTGAGGCTAAAATGAATTTATGAAAGTGTGGGGGCTAAAATTGAAAATTTGAAAGTGTGCGAGCTAAAATCAAATTTTTAAAAGTATGGGGGCTAAACTCAAATTTTTGAATTTGCTTCACTTCTGGTTCAAATATTATTTACAAGAGTATTGGTCTTTTTCTTTAAATATATTTTACAAATATTCAATTAAGCCACAAGAATTAGAACTTGAACACTTTTGCTCACAAAGCATGGAAATGAAAAGTTGGAAACTAAAGCTCAGGTGCCCTTCCTCCCTTCTCTTAGCCTTTTTCTCGTCTTGTCCATCCATGTCCGATCTTGTCAAACTTTTTTTTATTGTAATTTTTTTTTTGTATTTTAGTATAATTTTAAATTTTAAATTACTTTTATTTTAAAATTTAAGATATTATATTGATTATTAAATATGATATCATAAAAATTATGTATTTATTTTAATTGTAATAAAATTATTTAATGGTATTTTAAATATATTAGTGTTTATTAATTAATTATTTTAATTTTAATTAATTATTATATATATTACACTACATATATAATTGAATTTAAAAATATATTATTTAATTTAAAAATAATTGATCATGGTTGAACTACTAACTTGTGACTTATTGCTTCCACTAATTTAAAGAGAGGTCAAGCCATATATGTATGTATATGTATATTAACAAATAATAAATTAAAATATAAAATATATTTAACTTATATAATTAATATTTAATAAAATATATTTTTTATTAAATAAATTATTTTTCAGTTTTTTATTTTATAATAAGTGATATAGTGTTTTAAAAAAAATTGTATTTTAAAACAATAGATTATGAGAATTCATTTTCTTCAATGATGCGCACCATTTTATAATGCACTAAACACAAGAGTAAATTTTATTAAACATTATTTTAGAACACATTAAGTACCTTTATAAACATTTGAAAGGAATTACCTATTTAAGAAATAAATTAACACTTTTAGCATTCAATTTTAAATGAATTTACTTTCCACAAAAATACTTTAGAAAAAAACAATTTCCACCGAAAGAAACGGATCCGTTTGGTACAAAATTCCAAATTCATTTGTATCTTAATATTTTAAATGAATCCAGGCCTTGACCATATTTTTATATGAATTGGGTGGGCATGCTTTTTCTTTTCATTTTATTATTTTGAGAAATTATCTTTTGAGAAAAAAAAATGAAATTACTCATAACGTCCTTCAATTAATGTGCAATTTATTCCTTGGTAGTAAAAATCTCAATAATTCACTTCTTAAACTTAAGTTTTTATACAATTTACATATTTCCTTATCAATTTTATTACAAAATTTGTGTAATATGCATGAAAAAATAATAATGTTTTTAAGTAAATTATTAATAAAAAATATAAATTATACGAAACTTATATTTAAGAGAAAAATTATGTAATTTGCATGAGAAATTAACGAAATTTTTAAATAAATTACTCAAAAATCTATGTTTAATGAGTAAATTATTGAGTTTTTTTAGTATAGGATAATAAAGCTTATAACTGAAAGTGGTTATGTGCAATTTAAAAAAAAATTTAAAACAAACTTTTTAAATATTACTTTTTTAAGCACTGAACGCACTGGATGATCTCGTCAAAGTTGGGGTTCCATCCCCACTCTCTCTCTTTTGAGAAAACAAAAATAGATAGATGATAATTAAAGGGGAAAAATTATTTACTAAATAATAATTTTATAATGAAATTATTTTTTACAAAAAAATAACCAAAAAAAAAAGTAAACGTATCTGTCCTTAAACTTTAAAACTCACAAAAGGGAAAAATCCCGTTTATTGTTTTTTAAAAATATTTTTTTAGAACAAAAACAAAAATTAATTTCTGTAAAATAAAAATTTGTTTGGACATCAATTTTGAGAATAATTTTTTAAATAATTTCGAAGTGAAGGAAGAATATTTTTATTTGGAAACAGGTATTTATAACTTTGTTATTAATAAAAATTATTTTTTTAATGTGTTATTAGTATTTTCAAATTAATTTAAGGACAGTTATAAAAAAAAACATCTTAAACTTATTTATAATTTTTGTTTTCTCAGTTATAATTTTAAAAAATAATTTATTTATAAAAACAATGTGTGATATAAGTTTATTTGTTTTTGAAGAATAAAAAAAATTTTAAAGAAATGTTTGCTAGGTAAATCTACTTTTTTATTTTTTTTATTTTGTTTATTTTTATTTTTTTTATAATTTTTATTTTAAGAAAATAATCAAAAAAATTTAAGAAAAAAATTTCAAAATTCAAAAGAAAGTTAAAAAATAATTTTAAAAAATAATTTAGAACACAATGCTTAAAAGATTTTAAAAAGGTGAAAGAATTCAAGAAAATATAAAAAAAATTCAAAACAAAGAGTAAAAAATTTAAAAAAAATACAAACAAACTTTAAAAATACAAACAAAAATAATTAAAGAAATAAAAACATAAAAACATAAAAAAAATAAATATTTACATGCACCAGTCTATTTAAATGTAACTTAAAAAATACATTTTTAAAACAGTTACAAAGAGGGCTTCCTTTCCATTGGTTTCCATTCCTTTCTATTGATTCTCATCCTTCCAAATACATTGTTAAATAACTTAACGATAACAATAATGTAGGTGATCTCATCCCAACTCCCCACAATCTCCCCAATCCAGCCAAAAATTCTTTTATTCTCACATATCATTTTCTTGCAATCTTTCACAAAAACAATTTATGTCAGCCAACATTGCCTATTAACAAATTTTTAATTCACTTACACTGAAAGAAATCAGAATAACTTGAACTGCAAATCAGATCTTCACCTGATGAAAGGAAGGTCTTCTAAGGAAGAAAATCATAGCAAATAACTCCAGAAATCCTCGTATAAATGCATATGTATATATGGTAGTGCAAAGTATACTCAGTCAGAACATGAAATGTGAATAGGTAAGCCAACAAATTGTGGTCAAATTGAATGAGAATCATAATCCCGTCATGTAGTAAATATTTGTAATATGACGGCATAAGTTAAATCATGAACGGTCAAAATTCTATACGTTGAAAAACATATATTTTTTTTAAAGAATTGTGATTATCTGATCACACATGAACTGACACGATTCTATCAACACTACAATCGTGACTGGATCCGTGCACATTCAAATTTAAACAATTTTGAAAAGAATTATGTGCATGGCAAATACAACCAAAAGCCAAGGTTTTGGTGTGCTTAATACCCAATTTGCTTGTATATGACATGTCACTTGAGACCAAAACAATGTAGGAGAAACAGAGGTTTTGAACCTAAAGTCATTTAAACTGACATGTCACTTAAAGTCATTTAGTAGTGTAAGAAAAAGTGTCATTTAAACTATGTTTGATGGGTTACTAGAACAAGAGATTATTGGCTTAATTGCTCATGATCTTGAGAATGAATTTAATGAGTTGTTAGAAGGAGAAGTGCTTATATGGAAGCAATGTCCAAAGGTGCAATGGTTTAAGGAGAATGACCCAAATACAAACATTTTAACTCCAAAACCTCGCAAAGAACCAAAATTCTTCCCCTCTTTGTTTTACTAATAGTGCAAAACTTGATTTAATTTGTCCAAATTCATATGAAACTGACTAATGCTATTAAAGAACTGTCATAACTCATAAGTCTCTTCAAATTCATATGTAATGCCTTTAATTTTAATTAATCTCATTTAAACTGTATAAACATAATCAATTCAATTCAAATGTAACTTTAAATAAATCATTAATAATGTTGTAATACCAAGAGATTTAAATAATATATAAGAAATTATAAGTTTAAAAAAAATTCCAGTTTTGAAATACACTATATTTGATAATAATATTGTATAATATTTTAATTTTTTTAATATTACTATAAAATATCATTATGGTTTTTTAAATAAAAAAAAAAAGATAAAATTATCGTGCCATACTTCACGGCATTAAAATTTTGATGCCCCATTTTTGGACCGCAGGAGAGTTTACAAATATTTTTAAAAAAATTATTTTTTTAATTTTCTTAATAATAATAAATTAATTATAAATTTTAAAAAATTCAAAACAATTCAAAACAATAAAAGAAAAATTCAAAAATATCATATATTTAAAAAAAGTAAAAATTTTAAAGAAAAAGTAAAAAAATTTCAAAAACATATTAAAAAATTTTAAAAAATACTATAAATAAAAAAAAAGAAAGAAGAACGGTAGAATAGTCTACATGATGTTCTATAAATATCAAATTCTCAATGTCAAGTATTATTTAACTTTTTAATTTTTATAAAAAATAATTATTTAATTATAAAATTAATTATTTTGTTATAATTATAAAAAATTATTTATTAAAACTGAATAATAATTTTTTATAAAAAAATTGAAAATGAATAGTATTAGACACCAATTAAAAATTTAGTGTCTATAAAATATTATGTAAAAATTTAATACCTGACATTAAATAATTTTTTAAAATTTTATTTTATAAAACCATTTTAAAATATATTATTTCTTGCAAAATGAAATTAAGACAAAGTTTAGTCTTAAAAAAAAAATATATATATATATATATATATATATATATATATATATATATATAAAATATAAATTTAT
>JASKGM010006756.1:857-42522 GCA_034509205.1 Ceratonia siliqua
GGATAGTAAAATTATTATTATTAAACTGCAAGTAATCTGTAAACATTAAATAATCTGGTGCTTAACTGTAGAGAACTATTATTTGTTTATGAATAAAAATATGATAAAAATTGAATTAAAACTTTTACCGGCGAAAAAATGTACTTAAAACTTTTTTACCCCTTCTGAAATTATTGTAGTTGGATAGTAAAATTATTATTATTAAACTGCAAGTAATCTGTAAACATTAAATAATCTGGTGCTTAACTGTAGAGAACTGTGAAAAGGATAACTGTATACGCTTGAGATACATATAACATATTAACATGCATCTCGAAAGCGCCACTCCACCGATCGAAAGATGGAGTCTGCCCCAATAATCTGAACAAGTAGTAGACATTCCGTACAGTGAGTCAATGTCTTTGTCAGCCTTTTCTTAACTAAATGTCACCCAAACACACTGTTTTTCTCTTTCACACTCTCTCTCTTTAGGATTTTAAGACTTGGTCTTCTACACTCACAGCACTACACAAATATACTGGACTCGCCATGATTAGCCAACACGTGTACGTTGGGGGTCACCCTTGGACAAATGTCCATAGCATGTTGCGAGTTTATGGGTTGTCGAGATGGACGGTCGAGATTTAAAGAGAGAGAAATTCATCGTACGTTGCGGATACGATCAGCTCTGCTCTGCTACATCTTTCTTTGGTTTTACCATTCTGACCTCATTCCTCCTTTTATTTTACAAACGATGCCCGGTCTCTAGCATTTTTGTTTGTTTAATTAAATATATAACAACTACTATCGAAATTAAAAAATTATCTATAATAATAAATGTTATAGATAAATCATTTTTTTATGAATTAACAATTTCAAGTAGTTAATTTTGTTCGATGAAGTTTGGAAACAAATTAACTAATATTTCTTTCACTGTTTGTAGTAAATTATTTTTTAATCCAAGTATGTCATTACTTATATTTTTTGGTGGAATGTATCTCTTCACTTTGATTATAAGGAAAAAAATAGATTTTTATTTTTATTATCATACTCTTGATAACTAAATTCAGATTTGAGGAAATTTATTAAGTAATTTTTGTATCAAAAATCATATTTTATTTTTTTTCTAGTATCATTGTGAGCACAGTTATAGAATAATTTAAGATGTTAGAAAAAAATAAATTTCATAAAATAATTTTAAAATATAATGTTTATGAAAATGCTTAAAATAAAATTATCCTTCAAAATTTTAGCATAAAGTAGCGTTGTTTTTATACTTCAAACTTGAAGGAATTTGACAATCATTTTAGAAATACAAATAATTTGAGTTTATATTTAAGAGTTTAAACTTGAGATGATTCATTGGTTGAGAAAGTATATAGTATACAATTTTTAGAACATTGTAGAAGTATAAAAATTTTAAACGTAAATTACCATCATAATATAATACTTAATTATCTTGTTATTTTTAAAATGACATCTAATTCTCATAATATATTAATTTACCTTTGTTTTTAATCATTTATCATATTGTATTAAAGATAAATTAATATTTTTATATTTTCATAAAAAATTTTTAAAAATAAAATATATTAAATATTATATTATAAACTTTGAATGGAGGGTAATATAATTTAATACTTTTCTATGTTAGCTTTCAACCGTGGTCAGTTAATATGCAAATTATAACATAGTAATAACGTAATAAACCCTTATAATTTATCATATTTTTGAGCATTTAATTATAAGAATATTAATTTGACATATTTTTTAATATTAAATATTAATTAATTTTAATAATGGAGAATATTATTTATCACCCAAAAAAACAATATTTAGAGGCATATAGTAGCTTGTAAAATTGAATGGGAGGAAATTAAGGCAAGTTATACGGGTTGTTTGTTTTAATTTTTAAAAATAATTTTTTATTTTTTTAATTTACAAGAACAAAAAATTCTTTACGTAATTGTTTTCATTAGTTATTTTTAAAAATTATTTTTAAAAATAGTAACTAAAAAATAAAAAAATAAAAATAATTTTTTGTATTTTAACTTGTTTTCTTCTTTTATTTTCTAAAAAAAATATAAAAAATAACTGATGATAATTTTTTTATTTAAACAAATTTTTTATTTTTTTATTCTATAAAATTATTTTTAAAAATAATAAAATAAAAACCATTCCATTCCAAATGATAATATGATGAAGCGAGGAGTACCTATGAGCTTTTTTGTGAAGACGTGACTTTCTTACTTTGGCTTTCAATTAGGATATGCTACAAAAGTACTTTGCGCTCATATTTATTAGGCATTATTTTCTAATTTCTTAAAGTGATCAAACATTATTGTATGATTTGGATGTGAAAGCCGACGGAAGGTTCCTTTTATAACTGTTTTCTGCATGAATGCTTAATTGAGGGTGAATTACCTTTTAACTTTGCCTCAATCTTTTCCATCTTACAAATTTTAAGGCTTTTTTCGGAGCACATCTTAAAGAGAATTTAATAATTTAATTCTCTAAATATGATATTTTTATTAATTTAGTCATTTAAAAATTAATTTTACTCTAATTTAGTTTATTTGTTAATCCAATTAATTATTATTTAATGATTTTATTAATGTGAATTGAAAAACTGTCATAAGGATATTAAATATAAACATTACCGTTAAGATTATATTTAAAAAAAATTAGACTAACGGTTATTTTTTTAAAAAAAATAATGAGTTTATTTTTTTAAATGAGTCAACTATTTTTTGTTAAATAATGGTTAACTAATGTGTCACGATTGATATTTAAAAATGTTATGATAATTTTGTCAATTAATTTTAATAAAATAATTAGATAATAATTATTTTTTAAATAACTAAATTAAAACACTTTAAATATAAATGACCAAATTAAAAAAATATATTTAAAAGATCAAATTATTAATTTACTCATCATTAAACTAATTTCTTGGAATTAAAAATTTTAAAAGTTAATTTTATTCAATTTTTGACTAAAAAAACATGTCTTTCAATTTTCTTTAAAAATATTATAATTAATATCTCATATGATTTAATATAATTATATATATATATATTGGTTATTTTAATATATTTTTGTAAAATTATTTAAAATACTAAAAAAAGTTTTAATATCATAAAGCAGGATCATGAAATACATCTCTTTAGAGATATAAAAAATGTTTAACTCATTTTTACAAACTTGGTGGCCATATTCGGATAAACAAATAGTACTACAAGCAGAGTTCTAGTACTGGAAAATTTACTTCGGTTCAACCTTTTTTCCGTGCTAGAAATTCTAGGAGAAAATTTTTATTCAATTATTTTCAGAGCACTGTAATTTTTTTTTAAAAAAAAGTAATTTATAAAATTTAATATTTTATCTTTGCATCATTTTGATTCACCTTTATATAATTATATGAAGCATTAGAGAGAAATTTTAATCTCACGGAATATTATTTTAGAATACAGTACTGCACAAAAATAATAATTAACTCAAATTTTAAAGTAGATAATTCTATTAAAATATTTTAAACAATTTTATTTAAGAATGAATTTTTATGAAGTTCAAAATAATGCCTTATAATAATATTAAAAAAATTAAAAATTTACAAAATACCATTATAAAATATAAGATAATTTATCTTAACTTTTCTTGAGGTTTATAAATTAACACTTGATATTCTCCTTCTTTCTTAAATAGAATTCGACTCTTTTATCACTCAATAATACATAAAATGAATTGGACCTATTTAGCCTTTGTTCAAACTAACTTGGGACAACCTCTTAAGTTCGAGCACATCTTTAATGTAATTGTAACACCAAACTATGACCTTTGAAATTTCGCCATATAATACTTTTAACGAAAATAGCGTCTCATTTCAATAACAATAATTTGATACTACAATAGCACCAAATATATTTTACTTGGGATTCACGTCATAAATCATACCATGTAAGAATTCCCGTCATCTTCAATAAAACTATAGAGACTCTACAACCACCTCATGGATAAGATAAAACGTCTCTCCATACTAGTTTTTGCACTGTAACTTCGTCTCCTTCTATCATAACTACATAGGTGCCAAATCCCATCACAAGTACTAATTTACCTAATACCAATACGGTGAAAGAATAAAAATAAAAATAAATTAATATATTCATGCTTTTATAAAAGAATTAAATATTATTTTATAAACTTAAAAGATACCAAATATTACATTACCAAACTTAAAAATAATAGTTTACTTGTTCCCGTATTGAGATAAACAAATAGTAGGAGTAGAGTGTCATACTACAGGAAAATTAACATTTACGTAAGGTGTTTTACAAAGGAAGTTGTAGAATATGGTAAAAGGGGTAGGTACCCTACATCCTAAGCCTTAACCTTTTCGTTTCATTTCTTCTTTTTCCATGTTTTCTTCTTCCACCTTTTGGTTTTTGCAGTTTGGTGATTTAATCTCTAGCTCTAGCTGTGGGTGCTTCGTCAGTGGGGTTTTTGTCCTTCCAAGCTTTGCCTTGCTAATTACCACATGCGTATGGATTCAAATATGTCCACATAACAAATCAATAATTGCTTACGTGCTTACAAATTAATAAAGATCATTGAAAAAACAACTTCTAAGTTGGTAGTAATAGCTAGCCAGGATATTAAGCAAGTAGGTAGTTGTAGGAATGTTTTCTTTCTCTTCGTAGTTCGTACATGTGAAAATGCTCGTAAATAAATTTATTAGAATACTTCACACCTTTTCTCATGTCAAAGTTAATTTTAGACTTAAAAGTATAAACAATTTAATTATAAAGAGTATGAGTGACAAAGATTGAACTCCTGACAATTTAATTATCGAGACTCTAATACTATGTTAAGAATCATTTTAACTTAAAAGTTTTTGTTATTAAAAGAAGGCTTATGAATAATTTTGTAAATAACCATTTTAACTAAAAAGTTTAAACTATTAGATAAGATCCATAAAATTTTATTATAATATCTAACAATATACACCTAATTTTTATAAATATATAGAATAATAAATTATTCTTTAATATTTTTAAAAACCTCATATTATAAAAAAATACTTCGTACTATACATTTTTTTACATTATTTTAAAATTATATATCATTTTAAAATAAGGAATCTTTAACTTACAAATAAATAAAATTAAGTACATGTTTTGGTTGCAAGTATGATCGAGGAGGAGCCAGAATCACATTGGCTAACTAAAGCTAGCCTTCAAACATTTTAACTAAATAAAATACGGGCATGGTAAGTGAGACTAATTCGGGCTGTTTATTTTAGTTTTTAAAAATAACTTTTTTATTTTTTTGTTTTATGAGAATAAAAATACTTGTTTGCGTGACTGTTTTCATAAGTTGTTTTAAAAATTGTTTCTGAAAATATTAACTAGAAAATAAAAAAAAATAATTTTTTTATGTTTTGGCTTGTTTTTTTTATCGATTTTTTAAAAAAACACAAAAAACAACTAATGAAATTTTTTTTACCTAAACAAGTTTTTTATTTTTTTTGTTCTATAAAACTATTTTTTAAAATTGTTTTCAAAAATTATTTTTAAAAATAATAAAACAAAAACCATTCCAAACAGCCCCATTATATTCATATTATAAATAATACATGTACTTCAAAATATCATCATCTCGGATACATAATAAATAACGAGTAACCTAAAAATTTTAAAAAGTTAAAATTTACATTAATTGGATGATGAATTTTGAGAAAAAATTATTTACTAGTGTAAAATTGATTTTGATTAATATAATAGATATCTCCTATGCCATTTAATTAAGTATCAATTCGTACCATCTTTTATATATATATTGTTAATTTTCTTATGGTATTGTCAAGATTAACAATCTTTATATTTTCTAATAAATTAAAAATTATCACTCTTCAATTAAAAAGTACGATAAATGCAATAATATATTAATTATTTTATTTGAGTGACACAATAATAAAAATGTTTAGGTCTCTTAAATAACTCAAATTTAAAATTTGGATTTTCTCATGTTCGAAGATAATATAATAATATCATATTCGAAGAGAGATATACATATTGTGTATGGATCCACAAATAATAAATACAAATGATACCCACTAATTAAATAGTGAGTCTCACATATTATATTATGTCTCTCTCTTAAAAAATGAATTATTTTGAGAAAATTAAATTATCTAAATAATTTAAATGTTTATGTATTTATTGTGTTTTTAATTTAAATAATTAAAAGTCCTTAAAAAAATGAGCAGCTTTTATTAAAAAAAATGTGAAGATTGTTATATAGCAATTAATTTCCTATATAAATGACCAAAATTTGAACTAAATAGTAAATAGTGAAATGTGGGCAATAAGTCACTCTAAAATATGATTCACATGATTTTATTGGTCAAGAAATGCTCCCACTATCTTCAAACTTCAACTCAGCTCACGTGATTTTGTTTTTGGTTTTCTGAATTTGGGCAGAATTTGATTCACATGCATGAAGAGTTTTTGGGACAAGGAAGGCCCCTTTAATTAATTTGACTATTGAATGACACTTTCCCTTCCAAATGTGGAAACCAAGATCACCACCAGATGATTACCCCCCAAACCTAGCCCAATGCTTCATTAGCTGTTTATTTGACACATTCACCATCTTCCAGAACATTTTTAGTACCGAGAAATTAACTTAAATATTTTGATACATAAGTAGTTTTTGCTTAAATTTTAATAATTAATTAAATTATAATTTAAAAATAGAATATATGGTAAAACATAAATAACAGTAATAATGTACTACAATAATAATAAAAATATTTTCTATCATCTTCCATTCTTCTTTTCCTTCTTCGTTATTTGCAATATCTATAATTTTTTCACTCTCATTTCCTTTTTGATCTTGTTCTACAAATAAAGAAAATAAATTGAAACTGAAGGATAATATTTGATGCAATTATAATATTGCAGTTCTAAGGAGTATACATATATGTGTTTTATTTTGGCTTTTTTATTTAATAATTAATATAATTAATTACAATTTATTATCACGTGAATTGACACTTTTCCATTTTGTTACCATTTGATTTAAAATGTAGGAATTTAATTTTAATTTGAGAGGGTTTTTTGAAAATATTAGTTTTTTGAGTTGTTTCAGGTTAAATTTGAGGGAATTAGTTAAATATAATAAAATTTTAAGAAAACACGTATTAAATATAATTAATAAGAGAGATTCTTGTTATTAACCATAAAATATAAAATTTTAATTTTAATTTTAGAAAATTGATTAAAGATTTTAAGTTTAATAGATACACGTTACGAGTCCTAATAAAAAGTTAAAAACAAGATTTAGAAGTAAAATGTCAAAAAAGTAAATCATAGAATAATAAAGTGTTTAAAAATGTCACAAACTACAAGGATAATAAAGTGAAAATAATTTTATAATAATATCAATATTAGAAAATAAATTAAAATATAATGCAATATTGTTATGAAATTTGATGCTGTAAAAGTAAAATAAAAATCTTAAATTTTTTCTGGTATTGCCATAATTAATCACAATTTGAATCTATAATCTATGGTACAGTGGTACCATCCATCCATATATATATTTTGTTACCAGAGTTAAAGAGGGCTTTACCAGGAGTCATGAACACTAAGGTCAACAGAGAATAGTACAGAATTGTTCCTTCGTTTTGGGACCAACAATGGGCAGAATGGTTAGTCAGTAAACCAATTCATATACTTCCTCATGTTCATCCAAGATCCATAAATAATTTAACTTAATTAATTTTAAATATAGTTATTTCCCCTTCTTAATCAAGAATATATAAGGTACAACTAACTCTAATCTTGAAAAAATGTTTCATAATTATTTCTTTCACAGCTCTTTTTAAGTCAATCTCTTCATATTAATTGCCAGTTGCATAAAAGATAGATAAAAGTGAATATTTTAAAGTCAATTAATTACTCTATATAATATTAATTTTCACAGAAAGAAAAAGAAATCATATTTATTTTTTACTTTATGTTATTAATGTCAATAATTTTTCTAAATTGACGTGGTAGCCATAATTATTTTTGAATTTAATAATTCTTAAAAATGGTTAGTTTCAATAAAAAAATATTATTAATTTAACGTATATATTTATGACAATAATTATACAAAAAATATGTGGGTAATTTATATTATTTTTAATTTGGCTATAGTGAATTAATTTTAAAATAGGAGGATAAATTAAAAAATATTAATTTAATTACTTTTACAGTTTTACTTTACTTTACTTAATTATACATGTATGATAATTTAATTTAATATATTGATTCATTAATTATTATTATTATGTCATAAAATGACTCAACTTGACAAACATTTCTAACAGCCACTGTAGCCTTTATAAAAGAATAATAAATAAACTAAAACTAGTTGGTAACTTAAAAAGAAAAAAATGATTTCACTCAATTTTTTTAGAGACAGTTTTGTGAAATTTATTTATTTTATTTAATATCTCAAATAATTTTAAAAGAAGGCCTTAATATAATATTAAGAAAAAAAGTGTAATCTCATTTTAAAATATGATACCTTTAGAGTAATCAAAAAATAATTTACTCCTACAAAATTATTTGAAATGATAGTAAAATTAGTATAAATGTGATATTTCTTTTCATGGTCTACTTTATTTAGGTATTTTTAGAAATTTTGTATTGTAGAATAATTAGAGACTTAATTTTCTCTTTAGTAACTTAAATAACTCTAAAATGATACTAGAAAAAAAAAATTACATACGGATCTATTATGGAGTATGATACTCCCTAAGAAATGGAAAAAAAATAAGTTTATGTTCTTTTATATTTAAAGGTACTGTTGATGCATGGCATCGCCTTCTACGCTATTGTTAATTTATCCTCTAAGTATTGACTATTGCCGGAACGGCTCCCCAGGAATGGAACCTACATCACATTGGTGATGTGTGACCCTGGTAGCCCAAGTGGTACCAGGGTTACACATCACCAATGTGATATAGGTTCGATTCCTAGGGAGTCGCTCCCGCGATAGCCAATGCTTAGGGGACAAATCAACAATAACGTGAAAGGCGATGCCATGCATCAACAGTTACTATTCTTTTTAAAAATAAATAAATTTTATTGATGTATCTCTAGAAATATTATATTATAATACAATGTTATATACGATTTTATTTTCTTGTGTCATTATAAAATACCTTTTTAAATTATTTGAAGCACCAAATAATTTAAAAAGTAAATTTTGTGAAAAATACGTACCCTTTTTAAATAAATTTTGAAAACACTTGAATTATTTATTTAAAAATCATTTATACTTTGAAAAAATTATTAGTAGATGTTATTTAAGATACTCTAAAAAAAATGAAAATTTGGGCACCACCCCATTTATAATTTTCCTTTCTGCTTCTCTTCCCCACGAAAGAGATTGTGCAAGAAAAGAGAAAAGAAAACCACATGGCACGCCACCACAATTCAAAGGATTTTTTGCGGTTTATTTTGACTTGGTTGATCAATGTTAGCGTCTAAGTTGTTATGATAAAGACTTGATATTCCATCAGTATTATTAAAAAAAAAAGGAAAATAAAGGAAGAAAGAGAAATTAAAGCAGCAACACTATGAATAGGACTTCTTGTAGAAAAACGTTGCAAAATGTGTTCAAACTCAAAACATAATAGTTACTAACTAAATATGATACATTATATTAAGCTTAGCTTAAGTGACATTTTTTTTTTTTGTATTGTGTTAAATAACTCAGTTTAATTCAGCTTAATAAGCCTAATTATGCAAGACCATCATTAAAGAACTCTATCATTAACACAAAATTTAGGAACAAAACTAGGTTATACGAATTAAGAATAATTGCTCAAAAAAAAAATTTTTGTATATGTATGTACATATAATATAATTGTTTCCTTTAAATTTTTTATTATATCTCATTTATTTAAGTGCATATTATTTTGTTCTCTTTATTATTTATTTTAATTTTGCCCTTAAATTTTGCGAATGATGAGTACACATGAATTGATTAAAATATCCTTGCATGAGAATCTCAAGGGAGAGTTTTATTTAAGCAGCATGGTCACACTCCTTCATTGATAATCCCACGTCACACTATATTTTGCCATTTGAGCACTTGCGATAATGACTAACTTAATTATTAGAGTCTTGATAAAGCTATTATTTCATTCAGAGGTTGATTTCTTATATCTTTGCAGATCATATCTTATCGCTCTAAGATTATTTTGTTATCTCTTCAAAATCTCGTGACTAAAATTTTCAACTTTCACCGGCAAACATATACATATGATGCGTGATTCAACATAATATCATATATTTAAATACTATTTATTAATTATTTAAAGTTAAATTATAAGAAATTATATGTTTTGAATCGAACAAAAAAGAATTTTTTTTATCAAACTACATATAATCATCAAAACATCACTTAAATCTATAAGCAAAAATAAAAAACGAAATATTAATCTTGATGAGTTTATGAATTGTCCCAAATTATTGATAAAGTTTGTTTAGAAGAAGAATCACATGGTTTCAGAAAGATGGGGGGATAAAAAACAACATGCATTTACACTAAAATAATAGAACACAAGTACTTGCACATTCAACACGAGTCTCTTTCAAATTGTCCAAAACATAATTAAAAGTATGTTATAATTAAAAGCAAGAAAGAGAACATTCAAATAACCAAGCATCAAAATCCACCTAGCCGTATATATGAATGAATATTAATCATCATGATATTCTTTCCTGGGCCACTCATCAAGTAGACCAAAGACCTCATTCGTGGGTCCAAAAATATAATGTAACCCCTGCCTCGTATTAAAAAAATATTATTTATATTATATTATTTAATTATTGATATATTACAAAATAAAAATAAAAATAAAAATAAAAATAAAAATATATAATATATAAAAATAAAATAATAAATAAAAGAGTAATATAAAAAGAATGTGCAAATAATATTCCTTCTCATATTAACACTCTTCCCTTAGCTTCTCAAATTTGTGTAACTGCCTGATTTTGTTTTAGTATTTTTTGAATACATTTTTAATATATTAAAAAATATTATATTTTATAATATTACTTTATAAAATTTTAATTTTTTCTATTATTATAAGATAGCTTTCTTAATTTTTGTAAAGATAAATTACAATTTAACTCACGTCATTTGACTTAAAATTAATTTGTTTCATGTAATTTAAAATATGTCATTTAATTTATTGTAATGTAATTTAAAATATGTCATTTAATTTATTATAATTTATTTTATTATCATGTATTACTTTTTTACTTAATTTTAATAAAAATAAGCACATACACGACCAAGAATAATCACATTATTAAAAACTTTGTTTTACTTATAATTTGAATGACATTTAAAAATTAAAATTATTAATTCAATTTAAATAATAACTTTAGTATATTATAAAATTATTTAAAATATAAGTGAAATATATTTTTATAAAATTATTTATCGTTTTACTATTTATATAATGTTTTATTAAAATTAAATAAAAATATCATAAAATAATTAAAGAATAATTAAAAAAACTAAAAAAAACTTAAAAGATATATTTTAAATTGTAAATTGATTTTGGGACAAATAATTAATAATTTACTTTTTTAAAAATATAAAATATATGAAAATACAATTTTCCTGAGCCTTCAAATGTAATTCCTTGTTTCATTTCACATTATTACTCACTGCTGCTGCTGATTCTCCTTCTTCCTCTATCTTTCCTTTTTCTGAGCAGAATAACTGGACCTCTAAGAAAGCTAAGCTAGTGAAGCAGAATACAGCACTTGTTCTTTGTCGCAATATGCACAAGTTCGTATGGATAAATTGGTAATTCCACTCCTACATTTTACAGTACACTTCACCACCAATCACCCTCTGTCTGAACAAGCCGCCTCATAACTCAGTTTCCCTCACACAAACACTCACCGAGAGAGAAAGGGAAGGGTGAAAGAGTAACACTCTTATTTAGAGAGAGAGAAAGGGAAGGGGACAAAAGGATTCAGCTTTTAGAGGGTGAAAGTGAGATCTTTTTGACACTCGTCTATTTAGCAGAGAAAAGAGACTTAATGTACACGCCATAAGAGTGTGTAAGGAGGTTACCAGAGACACAGGTAGCTTAGGTAGAGCCTGCAGATTAGGGTTTTGATATTGGTGACCGAATCCCACTTCTTCACTGAGTTTCATACTGCCATAGGTGAGTTCGAAGTTCTAACTACTCCTTTGAAAACCCAACATTTTTCTTCGGAAACCCACAATTTTTATTACACTGAAAAGCATAAAAAACCGAACTTTCCTCAATAAGCTAGTTGGTTTTCGCAGGTAGTGTGGAGGACCTCGAAACGGCGTCGTGGCAGACCTCGTCCGGGAGAGAAATGTTGGACTACGAATGGGGGAACCCATCAACGATAGTGCTGACTGGAAACGAAGAAGCCGCCGCTGCAGACTCCGACCAAACCCACCGGCAAATCTTCGACCACTACGCTTCCCATTCCATATTACCTGACCACCTCCTTCCTCAACAGCAACCCGGGCCCACATCCACCACCACTACTACGACCGCTGATTTTTCTCACTACCACTTTAACCCCCAAACCCACCACCATATCAACCACTCCTTCTTCGACCCACGCGCCTTCCCCGGCGCGTCCTCCTCCTACCCTCCACCACAGCCTCCTCCTCCTTCCATGCTATCTCTCGACCCACTTCCAGCCGTCAACGCCACCAACTATGGGCCTGGGCTTCTGGTCATTCCCAAGTCCGAGGATGTTGGTCGACCCATGGAATTCTCGGCGTCCAGAATTGGGCTCAACTTGGGTGGCCGCACATACTTCTCGTCGTCCGAGGATGACTTCGTGAGCAGGCTCTACCGCCGGTCGAGGCCGGCCGAACCGGGCTCAACGACATCGTCAAACTCGCCCCGTTGCCAAGCAGAGGGCTGCAATGCCGATCTCTCACATGCCAAGCACTACCACCGCCGCCACAAGGTGTGCGAGTTTCACTCCAAGGCGGCCACCGTCATCGCTGCCGGGTTGACCCAGCGATTCTGCCAGCAGTGTAGCAGGTTGTCGTTGGACGCTGGGAAGTGACGGAAATGCCCCCGGAATTGTGCCTTCGGAGCCAATCATTGGCTCCCCCGTACACGGGCTGATCCCGAGGGCATTTGCGTCCGGAGAGAAATTTCCCTCCTCGTTTTCATTTTCGTACTCTTTGCCTTTTGCTTCTTATGGTAGCGTAATTAGAAAGCCGACTAATTGATTTAATAAATCAAATTATTTGATTTAAAAATATATAAAAAGAAAGCCATTCACGGATTTCAAAAGACAGAAATACCCTTCATTTACATCTCCATTTTCACCATTACCTCTCCTCTCCGATCTTCACCCACTGCACTTTCAACATACAACGCAAATCACAAAACGAAGATGCTCTTGCATCTTTCATCTTTAATCTTTCGGAGAATGGGAAAAGACGGAAACGCCCGCGGGAGGAGTTTCATTGGGCCAATGATTGAGTCAGATTGACCGCCCAGTACAAGGGGAAATCCCGAGGGCATTTGCGTCCCTAAATTTAACAACTTCTCCGTTCCACTCTCAGTTTACGTACTGCTTTGTTTTGCTCCTTTTTAAGTGGGCATTGAACTGTCAAAAACACCTGCATTATCAACTGCAGGCATTCATAATTCATAATTATCATAAATTTTTTGAGAAAAAACGTTTTTTTAAAAAGAATTAATATAATGGTTGCAGGTTCCATCTTCTCTCAGAGTTTGATAATGGAAAACGTAGCTGCAGGAAGAGACTGGCAGATCATAATCGTCGCAGAAGAAAAACTCAGCCAACTCAAGAAATCCTGAAATCCCAGCTCGAAAATGCCCGAAATTCTACTTTGGATGGTGCTGCAAGTAAGCTCTTCTTTCTTCCTCCTCTTTTTCTCTTCTTTTTTATATATCTAAATTTTGTTGTCATTAATAAGCATTAATTTAGTGCACAAAATATTTATAATTATAAAATAAAAACAATACTGTGTTTAAGTAAAAAGTAATAGACTAAATTAATTCTTATTATTTCATTTTTCAAAGGATAATGAATAATTAAATTTTGAATTTTTGAGTTATTATTTTTGTATTAAAAAGGGTGAGCTTTTTATTTACTTAGTCACCATATTCTTATCTTCTAAAATTTTTTACACACATTCTTTTATCATGTTATTTGTATAATATTTAATAAATATAAATTATATGTTTATTTTAAGTGAGATAACTCACACAATATATTATTAATTATTTTTATTTAAAATATATACATAATTTTTATTTATTAAATATTACATGTATGATACAATAAAAAATATATATATGTGAGAATTTCTCCTAATGTCCGTCAAAACAAGTTTCTCAACGTTATGATTTGATTGAAATTGCTTTTAAATTCTTCAATCAAAATATAATGGAATTCTTATTTTAATTTAGTGCCTTGACTCTTTTAAAAAAAAAGAGTGTGTGACCTTATTATTTAATTTGATTGAAAAACCTTGATACCAAATATTTATAGAATTGCATGCAAATTTTATTTTCTATTTATAAGAAAAATATCACATTATGCTTAGTTAAAGTTTCTGGTCTTATTGTATTAAGCTCTATAATTAACTAGCTTGGTGCATATAAGTAAGAGTATATATAATAATAATAATAATTATTATTATTTTGATCATTTGTAGGGTCCCCACCAGATTCCGGCGCTCATACATTGTCTTCGGTGACGGTGGCGGTGTCTCCGCCGGATTATTTCCAGCAAAGGGCATATCAAAGTACTAGTTCATCAACAACATCAAACTCACTGTTCTTCTCAAGCGGGTAGCTAGCTAGCGAATTTGAGGGCAAATTTGCATGGTTGGAGGAGGATGAATAATAACATAGTGAACTTTCACTTGTAACTTTGTTACTAAGAAGATTTATTTGAAGTGTCTCTATATTTTCCTTTGCTTATATACTAATGGAACTGCCCAATGGCTCTGTAGTTAATCTTTTCAGTTTTTACTGCTTGTAAAATTTTTTTGTGTGGTAAATCGTAGAAGGGGAAATTGATCCCTTTATTTGGATTTCCCCATAAATAGTGCCTGTTTGGTTTCCGAGAAAGTTGTGGCAGCTGAGCACCGGTGTTCAAGGTTACACTTTCTTATTGGGGCAATCAAAATTATATTTCTTGTTGGTCCTGGAATTTTCCTGGAAAAATTCAGAAATCATGTAAAATACAGATAATACTTTTTGGTACTTACAATAAGAATTTGAGTTTGCAATTAATAAGACGTAGGTTTAATCTTTAGTGTCCTATATGCACACATAAATGTTCTGTCTAATTCCTAGTATTAGTAATTGTTGGATGAATTAAGATGTAGAAATCAATGATAAGTAGACATGTTATATTTTATAATATTTATTTTTTTAATCTTAAATGATTTTAAAATATTATCACGAAATGACACTAAATAAAAGTATTAAATATCTCAAAATATTATTATAAAATGTGATATAATTAACTCTAAAATTTTTTAAAAAATAGAAATGTCCTTCCTTTAATCCCAATTAGTGAGAACTAATTTTGCAATGTCAAAGCCACATTGCCTCTAGTTAGAGTTCTTTTTATTTTCGTTTTTCAAAAGTCAGAAATATTCTCAAGTCTTCATAGAGTAAGAGATTACTCTACGATGACATCAATATTTGATCAATTGATGACTGATATTGATGTCTCAAAGTATTCAAAATGGATCCAAACTTACCACATTAAATCGAATTAAATTGAAATGTAAAAAAAAAAACTAATTAACAGCAATTTAAATTAGTTTGGTTCAACGGTCTTTAAGTAAAAATTGAATCGAAGGGAATCATAATATATTTTTATGATTTATAACTTTATGTATATATTTGTAAGATTTTTTTGTTCATTTACTAAAATTTATTTTTTTAAACTACATATTTATATTTATAAATTTTAAAACTATACAAATTAAAAAAGTATTCTATATTTTTTTTTGTAAAATAAGTCTTGTTTAATTACAATTTAAAACAAATGAACCTAAATCAAGAAAAATATTAAAATTGATTAAACAAATTAAACTAAACATATATGTCATGATTTAATTTGGTTTGATTAATCAGTCACTTTTAAAAAATCGAATAAATACACTTGTTAAATACAAAAATTGATCAAACCAAATCCTTCGACACTCTTAAGGCATGTTTGTATGTTTTTTTCTTAAAAAAAAATAATTTTTATAGAATAAAAAAATAACTTTTTTAAAAATAACTTTCTAATACAATTTCGTTATTCCCATACCATTAACATTCACGTCCCTTTATTATAATATTATTTATGTTGATTGTATAGTCAACTCACCCACCCCTCTTTTCTTTCTCCCCCCTTCTCTCTCCTCTCTCTTCTCTTTTCGTTTACATTTTCATTTTCCTGCTTTGCTTTCCCACCTCTCTTTGCATTGCTCTTTCACTGTCGTCGCCGTGCAGCCTTCGTCCACGTTCGCCGTTCAGCCCTCCCATTTTTGAATCCATTTCAGATATCTCATTTCTCATCGTAAGCTCCATTTAAGGGACAGAGGGAAGGGAGAGGAGGAAAGCTTACGTGGCTGCAAAAAAAAAAAAATCGTTTAAATAAAGAGGTGTGGAAGATGAGAGTAATGTTTTCCAAAGAATACAAGTGTGATTGTAAATTTTAAAATAGTCATCTCTCCTCCCTTAATGTAATATAATATATTCTTGATTTAATCCGAAGTATTTTTAATTTTTAATTAAAGAAAGCTCTTATTTTATCGAATAGTTTCTGCCTATCTGAGGCTCCCATTTGCAGGCAGGCTGTAGCCTGTAGATGTGTTAAATCAAGTTATTAATGCCAAATTCAGTGGAGAAGGCCACAAGGGCTCAAAGCCCCTCTCTCTCTCTCTCTCTAGCATTTCCATCATGAAAAATATTATTTTTTGTTGTATAAATTTAATTGTCGGGCAATTTCAAATTTTATTTTATTATTAAATTTTAATTTTAAATTTGCAATATAGCTAATATTATTTTTCATAAATCTTACCTACCCACTTCATCTCATTTTATAGGTTTGACCAAGCTACTATTACTACAATAATTTAATATTATTTATTTTTTATTTTATTTTTTGATATTAATTAATTACTTTGTATGTTATATATTTTTTAAAATATTTTTAATATTTTTTATTTATAAATAAATAATATTAAAAAAATTATAAATGAATAGGGTAAGTAAATGTAAAAAATTTTAATTTTTTTTAAATTATATAATATAAAAAACACTTAATTAATTTTAAAAAATTAAAAAAATTGCCTACCGTACTGAAACAATAGGCCAGTAATCGCCTACTTTATATGGTTACACTGATTATATATGTGTATATAATTCCAAGTGAAGTCACTTGGATTGAGGTTTTTCTTAGTTTCCATTATTTTTTTTAATTTTTTATAAATAAATATATTTAGTGTATAATGACCCCACTTGAGATTTGAATTAATAGTATCTAAAAGAAATACCCTACAGTTAGCCCACATTTTTTTTATCACAATATCATTCAGCCTACTTATTTTATTATATTGAATGAACTCCGTGATCTTTTTAGAGTATTATTGCAAACAAAAAGCATATATCTTATCCAATGGTTTATTTATTTTTGAAATTAGCATTAATTATACTTATAGGCTTATAGCAATTGCAAGCATCGAAAGGTATTTCTTCGCAGCGAACATTGTGACCAACTGATTTGTACAATTACACGAGCGATCAAATTTTTAATAATTATTTAATATGTTATATTAAGAAAGATGTACTTAATCCTGTTTTTAATGTGATTATACTATATCAATTTCAACATATGAAAAATGGTGAAAGAAAACTTTAAAAACATTGATATATTTTTTATTTGCTTAATAATGTACTCATGATAATATATATGTATATATTTTTTAAAATCTTTTATTCTTATTGCTATTATTGTGTAATATAAAAAGTCACCTTAATTAATAAAAATATTGAATCTACCCTTTTCATTATATCATACTAAATTTTAACCTATCTCTTAACATAATGCATAATAAGCTTGGGATTTATAGGGATATATTTTGTGCATGATCATAATGTTAAGGATCTTCCAAAAAAGCAAAGGTACAAAAACGTAGGTCCCAAACTTTAAGGTGAGCTTAGGATGTAGGGCGTAATATTAGAAGACAGAGCGGACAATAAAAGCTGGCAAGGGCAACACAAATATCTAAAACTAGGACTAACTTACATCAAAATATTGTAATAATTAAATTTTTTTTTTAAATTTGCTGAGAAGGAAATTTCTTCATTTTGTATTCCCTTATCACTTATATAGATGAGGCAATTCTTGAGGAGGTGGACAGATCTGTTGGGTCTAGATATTTGAATTTATTAGCAAGAAAATGTTCTACCTAGAGATTAATTTGTAGATAAATATATCTATCTATAGAATTCATATATGCTCAACTACTAGCTTGGGGATGAGGGATATAATTGCAGTATTTGATTGAGAAAGTTTGTTTGGCTTTAGCTGTATATCATTGATATATAAAACCATTATATTCGGAACCGGACCGAACCTCACATTTCTTTCTTCTTTAGAGAGTCCTTTTCAGCTAAGTTTTCCTTCTCACAATTCACAATCTATAATCCTTTATTTTATCTCAAATCTAGAGATGGCAATCGTAAAACTCTACGAGGGTAAGTTGATAAATAAGTACTCTTCTTAAATGAAGCATTATATTTTACGTTTTAAAATACGTTGTTTTAGGAGTAGATCTAATTATGAACTTGGCTACTGATAACTCTGAATTTGTTCATATATTTGGGCCTCCAAATAATTAATTGAGTTATATTTTTATTATATAATGAGCAGTTAATTGGATTTTCCTCATGTTCTGCATGCAAGACAAGTTAGAAGCAAGATTGAAGAAAAATAGTTTTCTGGGCTAATTTCCAAATAAAAGAGTGATGCAGTGTTCAAGGATGGAAGTTGCAGCACTAGAAGAGAAGTCCAAAAGAAATTGGGAACCCCGCTAAAGGCTTGGGCGCTTCGGCGCCCAGAAGAGCTATTTTAGAGCAACAACTGAGAGCTCAGAGCCTAAGTGCCCTCTACACAGAGCCTAGGCGCCCATGCCCCAAAACCTAGGTGTTGCAGCTATTTTTTAGGGGTTTCACTTAAACCCTCGAGCCTAGGTGCCAAGTCAGCAGAAGTCACTTTAAATAGCTCGAAAATAATCAGAAATGAACCTTTTGACTTGGAGAGATTAGAGTCCTAGTTTGGAACACACTAGAAGAACCCTACGAAGGAGCTTTGGAGTAGGAGAAGTGAAGAGAAGGAACGAAGGACTACATAGTTTTAATTCTTGATCTCTTTTCATATCTTTCCTTCTTGTTTTGATGTTCTTTCTATTCTCAAACATGTTGATTTCAACTCCAATAATAGAGTAAACCCTTTTTTATTAGGATTGCAATTTGAACCAACATGTGATCCTTATTGATTTAATTCTCAATAAATTTTATGTTTTTATCTTCAATTACTTCCTCGTTTTTGTGTTTCATGCATCTAATTTATTGGCCATAGATTAAATTGAATGAGGGAACCCTAGATGCTTTGGAAAAAGGGATTTAGGGGTTGCCATGAATTGAGATATGTGTGATCATTTAGTAGAAGTTGTGAGATTGTATAGGATATGAATATATCTATGCAACACATATATTCATTAATTATGGAATTAAACTTAATGAGTCCCTAGATTAGAGATCACTCATTGGAGTATATGGTAATTCTAATTAGGGGTATTCTCACTTAATATTGGGAGAGATAATTAAATAATTAAGAACCTTGAATGGTAATTAAGATAAATTAATTAGCTTTATTGGGGAGATGATTGAGTAATGAAGTGTGGGGGAAAATTGTAGTCCTAGGCTTTTCAGAATTGGAATTTTTCATCTTAAGTCATTTGGCATTTATAATTATGATTGCTTTAATTAGTTTAATCTCTTTGCTTATTAGTCTGATTAAAATTAGTAATTAATGAATTAATAACGGTTCCTCATGGGAACGATCATTCACTCACACTTTATTACTCGTTATGATTATGTGCACTTGCGTAGCATAGTATTTTCACTAACAAGTTTTTGGCACCGTTGTCAGGGAATTGTTTTATTATTTTATTATTATTAAGACTAATTTCTCAATTCTAATTCAGAATTTTATTTTAACTTTATTAGGTATCTTAATTTGTTGCATGTGTAGTGCAACAAGCAAGGATGCTCTCTTTTTTTATCCTAAGATTGAAAATACTTGTAGAGGGAACAAAAAAGAGAGAACTCCGGCAACGAATCAGTAGCCTACAATGGATTTGGTATCGAATGCAAAACTACCCCAAGCAATTCGAGACTATTCCACCCCTTAAGTGGATGAAACTCGATCTAGTATTGTCCGGCCACCTATTAATGCTAATAAGTTTAAGATCAGGCCAGCTATCATTTAAATGCTTCAAACAACACTATAGTTTGGGGGTATGGCACATGAGAATCTGCATAAGCACATTAAAAATTCTCTAGAACTATGTGATACCTTCAAGAATAATGGGGTGCCTACTAAAGCCATAAGATGGAGGCTTGTGCCTTGACTCATTATGACCTAACTCTATCACCACGTGGGAAATGTGGGCCCATATGTTTTTGACCAAACATTTTCCACCAGATAAGAGAGCTAAATTAAGGTGTGATACACCTCATTCGAGTAGCTAGATAATGAGACACTATATGAGGTGTGGGAAAGATTCAAGGATCTTTTAAAGAAATGCCCACATCTTGGTCTACAAAAGTGGATGCAAATAGAAACATTCTACAATTGGTTGAATGGTTTGTTAAGGTCCAACATAGATGCTATAGCAGATGGTGTACTTTTGGCCAAGTATGAGGATGAGACATATGGCCTATTAGAAGGAATGGCTACCAATAACTACCAGAGGCCTACTAAGAGGTCCATTGTAATATCACCAATTTAATCCTTAGTCCATATTTTTCCCCCAAAGAAAATTTTCTTTACCCTAAATAGTTGATTGAAAGCAACCATGATTTAATCTATTAAACAAGTATAATTCCTTTTCTAAAATTTGCAATTCCAGAAAATGAGAATGGTGGAAAATGGTCCTTATATATATATTTGTAGCTGTACAGATTCTTTTTTAGTCGATTGCTCGTGTCTTTCTAGGGGTGGTCCATGGATTTGTTGCCTTACCCATAGTAGGTAGATGAAAGTTATAGTTTCAGAGCAAATTTATCATTCTGTTTCGGGTAGTAAATTTAACCTTTCCTCTTTGACAATCCTCTTCCCCCTTTTCCTTGGGCTATTTTTCTTGATCATCTGGCTAAATTGGTTGCTCTGACATAAGAAATCTTGCTACAAAACAATATTTTCATTCTTCTACTGTAGTTCTTCACCAACTCCCTTTTTTTGTGGTTGCATTTGCTCCATCGCCTCGCAACTGTAGCTCTGTTCTAGCAATTATCTTAGTTTTTGCTAGGCTAGACACTTGTTTCTTGGATGTATGGGTTGGGTTTGATTGTGGGGCTTTCTTCTATATTTTTCTACAACATCAGTGGGGAAATATTAGGGAGTTTGATCCTCATTTTATGCCTATTTTGGAGTGTAAATTGATTTCATCTATGTTCTGATTTCCTCTAGGTTTAAGCTGGATTTTTCGTGGGTATGGTTTTGAATATTGCTTCCTCTCTTCTCATTCTTGGTCTTACAATACCTTGATTCAAGTATGAGTTTTTCCTGACTTTAAATTCTCCATATTTCAAATTTTAGCAAGGTGAGTGGAACTTCATACTCTTGGGTATATGTATTTTCATTATTAACTATAATTATTATGAGTATGATAAGTCTAAGTGGTACCTAGAAAGTCTTTAACAGACAATTATACTTCTTGCATAAACAATTCCTCCTAAATTCCTACCTACGCATGTTTTCACTTTCATTCTTTTAACAATTTTTCTTTTAGAATTATAAATACTACAAGTCCTTATAATTTATATGACTAAGGGAGTTTTATACCTAAGTGTGATTATGAAATATTTTAATGAATTGTACTAAATATATTTTTGCTGTACATCATAATTTGGGTACATAATTATTTATTGAATTATTTTTGTTGTTAAATAATTATTTTTGTACATAAGGAAACCCTAGGTGCACCTACTATATGGATTGTCCATGGACTATTGGGAGGTATAAGGAGTTATATGGAACGAGTACTTAGTTAACAGCTAGAGGTTGAGCTCACCCCGGATGTGTATTTGTATAATGATAATAACATGAGAAAGTTTCCTATAAGAAGAGCAAGTGGATCCATCCTCACTAAATAGATCCATTTGAGTTCACGCATGCATACTAAATATTTATTTTTGGTATACATGAATGTAGCCTATATAGTCTGATTTAAGTGGTTTCTACATTATGGGTGACATTATTAGTTTAAATTGCTACATATAAATGCCATTTGAAATTTTTGGTTTATTCATTCATTTTTTGGCTTTATACTATGATTACTATAATGATATTGTTATTGAGCCTTTTCTTACTAGTATAAAGAGTTAAGGAACTATTTCTTTTAATCATATATATATTTATAGATCGAAAGATAGATAGATATCATTTATACTCAAATTATCTTTTCAAACCAAAAACTATCTTTCATGATTTTATACCAATATGTGTTCAAAATTTACAAACCTATATCCTTAAGTGTGGGTTTCTTTTCACTGAGCCTTGCAACTCACCCTTCTCTTTAATTTTTTAGATACGATTACGACACCTCAGCAATCCGAATTTCAGGCTGTACAAAAACCTACCGGTTGACAATTGGTAGGTTTTTCCTTTAGCTAATGGAGGAACTTTTGGATTAATGTTGGATAGTTGAATAGGACTTTCATAGTCTATGTTAGATACATCATGTTTATTTTGTTTGTAAGGTCTTGTTTATTGGTATTGAGCTAAACTAATAGTAGTATTTAGTTGTTTAATTATTGTGTCTCAGCCATGGCGGCTTACTCATTCTGATGGTGGGCCTGTCCAACCTTTTGTTGGTGTTGTTGTATCCTAGAATTATCCATATTTCTGGGGACATGCTAACAAAATTTTGTTAAGTTCTGCATGAGAAATGTGTGGTTGTAAACTTTTGAAGTTCGTTTTATTTTACTTTTAAATTTTAGGTGCACGGTTCAAAGTATAGGCTTGTAGGATACTACTTTATTGTGGTTTCCTACACCGATCACATACCAGAAATTAGGGTGTGATAAAGTTAGTATTAGAGCATGGTCTAGGTCTGTGTTTAGGGCACATAGAGGTCTTCAACTGTCCAATTGTGAGGAAATTATGAACTCATTTATGGTAAGTGCACCCGGGAGTACATATCATGAATGAAGTTCATAATGAACTGTTTTATGTTACTCCATTTGCTTCTTTAATATTTGAACTTAGTTAATGTACATTAACTATTATTTGTTAAACCTTCCTTTGTTTTCTTTGTAGAAAATTCCTCATAGAATTAGATCCCCATGCATCAACATTTGATCAAGCGTCTACCAGACTAGGGCCATTGTCTAGGGGCCAAGTTAGGCCCAGAATCCATTACCCACCTGAAGCAGCTGAGAGTGCTCTTGCTTCAATTCCACTTATAGAAATACCAATCACTCAATGGGCTCAAGAGATGCGGCAAGCCACTAGGACTCTTGCTAGGGAGATGACCCAAATAAAAACTCAAATTTCTTCCGAGAATCCTCTAAGAGCTCAGGCCTCTCCTATTACTCCTCCTGCTCTGGTGGAGACTTCCTCTTTTGGAATCTATCTTGAGAAATTCAAGAAGTTGAAACCACTACAGTTTTCAGGTGTTGGCTCAACTTTGGGCTCTTAGCAATTTATTTCATAGATTGAACGGTTATAGAAGGTTCTCAATAGTCCTGAGATTTCTGCAGTCAGAATAGTTGGGTTTCAGTTGGATGATTTAGCATCTGATTGGTATGAGGTATGGGAAGCCAAACGTCCCTTAGAGGAAATTGAAAATGTATGGGAGGCCTTCAAAACATATTTCCTGCAACAGTATTCCAGAAGGGGAAATACATGCCTGTATAGAGGAATTCATTCTTCTTCGTCAGACTAGGGAAATGTCGGTATCTGAGTACGCAGCTAAATATCTCCGACTGTCTTATTTTGCTAAGCATTTGATCTCTACTAAGAAAAAGAAGGCAATGCGATTTGTGAGGGGACTTCTGCCTAATTATTTTAATGCCATTCCTATGAATGAAGATAGTACATATAAGTAAGTGTTTAATCAGGCTATAGAGCTTGAAATCTTGCATAGGGAGAGGAAAAATTTTGATAATTCCCTCAAGTATTAAAAAGAGGCTCAGATTTCAATCACAATCACAAATGCATCTACTACCAATATTCCTTCCTCTGACAATATGATCAGCACTTTCATCAGTTCACCTCTAATAACCGACTAGTTAAGGGTACGAATTCTTTGCCTCTATTACCATCCCGCACCCAGACAGTTTGTGGTACATGTGGAAAGAATCATGGGGGTCAGTGTCATAAAAATAATGGCGCTTGTTTCTAGTGTGGACAATAGGGACACCTAATGAAAGTCTGCCCAAAGAGGTAAATGACTCTTGGGGGCAGTGAAAGTTCAATATCACCGAACTATATACCTCCCTCATCTGCAGCTTTGGTCAAATGCCTTACTCATAGTACTTCCAGAGGTATTGGTAGAGGTACAGTAGGGCATGTTCGTGGTTTTGGATTTGGGGCGCAAGCTAGAGTTTTTGCCCTGACGAGGCAAGATGCTATAGCCTTAAATATAGTAGTTATAGGTACTTTATAAGTTGACAATTTTTCTGCACGCTCATTGTTTGACCCTGGAGCTACTCATTCCTTCATCTTTGAGTATATTGCATCCTTATTGAAGAGGCCTACGGTATCCTTGGACTTGCTCTAGCTGTGTCTACTCCTTTAGGAAAGGTTTTGATTACATTGAATGTTTTGAAATCATGTATGATTAACATTTGTGAATTGAAATTGCCTGTAGATTTGCTTATCTTAAATATAAATGACTTTGACATTATTTTAGGAATGGATTAGCTTGATGGTCATCATGTTTAATCTAGACTATTTTAACAAGACAGTTCAATTATTTTTGCCAGAGAAAAAACCCATAGTAATTCAGGGGGATAGAGCAGAAATCCCGATGAATTTTATCTTAACTTTAATGCCTGTCGGTTGATAAAGAAGGGGTGTAAATCCTATTTAGCACTAATTTTGGACACCAATAGTTCATAAATTAAGTTGGAAGATGTCCCAATTGTTAGATGATTTTCATATGTTTTCCCTAATGAGTTACTGGGGTTACCACCAGAGAGAGATTGAATTTCATATTGATGTCCTTCTAGGAACAGCTCATGTTTCTCAACCTCTATACATAATGGCTCCGGGTGAACTTAAGGAGTTGAAATTGTAGTTGCAGGATTTAGTTGATAATGGTTTCATTCGCCCTAGTACATGTCCTTAGGGAGGCCCCATATTATTTGTCAAGAAAAAGGATGGTTCCATGAGACAGTGTATCGATTATTGTTGTAAATCCAAGTTGAACTCCAAACCTTGATAACAAAGCCTCAATTTGAAAGCCCTCCAAGTTAGAAACACAACTAAAATATAAATATCCTTGCAGTATAGTGGTAAGTATTTTTCATTTTTATGAGCAAGGGTCGTTTTCCCGTAGGGGATTATATTTAGTTGATTAATGACTAAGTAAATTAATAAATTGATGCTTGAAAAGTAAATGGGGGTTGTTGGTGAGAATAAAGTACTTAAAGTAAAAATCGAGAACAATTAGACAAAAGGAAACAACAACAACGAAAAAATTAGAATAAGATAAGAAACATGGTTGAGGACTCACTCTTCTCCTTTAGACAATGGCAAATAATCATAGAATATCACTCATTATGATTATAAACATGATAAAGTTTTTAACTCTCTTTTTTGATTACTAACTATAGATAACAACAAGCTTTGCTATCACAATCTTTCCTTAGTTATTTGGTAAATAGAAGAACACTCCCTATTGACTCTTTATCCAATGAACAACCTAGAAAACGCTTCCTAGATTCAATCCAATGAAAGTATTAGAGTAAGAAGATAGGTCAATCTAGGCAATAATCTCAAACACTTGGACTATTTAACCTATGTTATGCTCCTCATCATAGTTCTCAAGGATTTGGACACCCCTAATCACTACAAAATGCTACTTATGAATATGAGAACCAAACAATTACATATTCAATCCTTTATCCTAACATTAGATGATTACCTAGTTCATTTAGTTGGCCACCTAAGCAAAACCAAGCAACAATCATGAACAAATTAAGTGGAAGAACATAAATAACCATTCAAGAGAAGTTGAATACATCATCAAGGAATAAAATCACAAAATTATGTCCAAGGCATTGAGTTCACCTTCAACCAAAGGGATTTAGCCTTCTAACATCAGGAAGTTACTCATTACAATGATATAATCCATGAAAATGATAGAAAATACAAGAAGAATGAAGAAAAGGTGAAGAGGTTTGAAGACTTCTAAATGATTGAATTTTCTCTAAACTCGCTCCCTTTAACCTTCAGCCTTCATCTTCCTCTTCTCTTATCTTCTAAGCTTTCTCTCTTGTTTCCAAATGTTAGAGTTAGTAAAATGAAATGAAAATCACGTTTTTAAAGTGAATCACCTTGTGCAGGCGCTGCGGCTTGGCTTTGGGGGTGGCGCAGCACTCAACCCTAAGTTATGTTTTTTAGGGATTATACATGGGCATCGCGGTTATGCTAATCTGGCACCGCGGTGCCTACTTTGCTGGTGGCCTAAGTTATAGTGCTGACTTTCTAACACCACAACCATAAGCACTAGGTGAATTTCTTCGTATTTTAGGCACCATGGCGCTGTCTCAAAGCATCGTGGCTCTGAACTCTCAGATTTGGAACCAATTTTCTTCGAATTTGAGTGTTGCAGTGCTCAAATATGGGCGCTAGGGTGCTGGACTCTCTGACTTTGGTATGAAATTATGCAATTTTGAGTTCTTTTCCCCAAATATTTGCTTTTATAATGCTCCAAAGTATGCTAACATGACTCACTTCTTCACAAAAATGTATTTCCAATTCAAAACATCTACAAAACATGAAACTAAACTGAGAACACAATAAAATTAAGAACAAAGCAATTAAATGCAAGAGAATCATCATAAAAACATGACAAAATATGTACTTGTCAATTATAGACAATTGAATAAGGCCACAGTGAAGAATAAATACCCTCTGCCATGCATAGATGATTTATTTGACCAACTTCATGGGGCTCAACGCTTTTTTAAAATAAACCTCAGATCATTGGTGATACCAATTATGGATTAAGAAGGAAGATATTCCAAAGACAGCTTTCAAAACTCGTTATGGGCATTATGAATTCTTAGTGATATCCTTTGGCCTGACCAATGCCCCTACATCATTTGTGGATATGATGAACAAAGTATTTTGACCATTCTTTGATCACTTTGTGATTGTGTTAATAGATACGCCATGTTTATTTTTTTTGTAAGGTTTTGTTTATCGGCATTGAGCCAAACTAATAGTACTATTTAGTTTCTTAATTATTGTGTCTTAGCCATGACAGCTTGCTCATTTTGATGGTGGGCCTGTCTACCTTTTTGTTGATGTTGTTGTATCCCCAGAAACGTCCATATTTCTTGGGACATGTTGCCAAAATTTCGTTAAGTTCTGCATGAAAAATGTGTGGTTCTGAACTTTTGAAGTCCATTTTATTTTACTTTTAAATTTTAGGTGCATGGTTTCAAAGTCTAAGCTTGTAGGGTATTACTTTATTGTGGTTTTCTAGGCTAGTCACGTACCAGAAATTGGGGGTGTGACATCCATGACTCGAAAGGTAGCTGGCATTTATGAGGTTGACATAAATACATCGCTAGCCGCTCAAGTTGTAACCTTGACTAAGAGAATGGATAGTTTGGTAGGCCAAATAGGGCATAGTCCCTTTGTAATGGGTGAATAATGTGGGGGTAACTATGCTTTTGAGCATTGCACTATAAGTTATGAGTCAGTAGAGTATGTCAAAAATTTCAACCGACAATAAAACAACCTCAACTCGAGCAACTACAATCCGAGGTGGAGGAATCACCTCAAGTTCTTATGGGGGTGACAACCAAGGAGCACCACAGGCTATGAGGCCAAGCCACCCACTAGGTTTTCAAACTCAAGTAGTAGTACATGCTCCTAATAAGGAGAATAAGTCTTCCCTAGAGAAAGTAATGATGCAATTAGTTAATAATACAGTCAATTCATGATTGAAACTAGAACCCACCTTTATGAGACCAAAAATCACCTCTAAGAAACTAGAACATTGTTACAGAGTCAGGGTGCATCCATAAAAAATCTAGAGACTCAGTTGGGTCAGCTAGCTACTAACTTGAACAATAGACCATGGGGAATTCTACATAATAACACAGAGATTAGTCCTTTGAATGAATTATTTGAGCACTGCAAGGCTATTAGCATTAAAGAGTGGTACAATGTTACATGAAGTAAAGAGAAAACCAGCATTATCTCAAGAATTTAAAAGGAAATAAACCAAACTGGAAGTGAGTGATAATTAGAAGCTTGACATTGAGTCTAAAGGTAAACCCGAAGATAAGATCACAACCACTAATCCCTCACTACCATTCCTTCAGAGAGTTCATAAAAATAAATCTGCTCATTTTTCTAAATTTTGGGATATATTTAAAAAGCTTCATATCAATATTCGCTTTGTAGATGTTTTGGAACAGATGCCTAACTATGTTAAGTTCACGAAGAAAATATTGTCTATGAAGAGGAAATTGAAGGACCATGAGACAATAGCTCTCACTGAGAAATGTAATGTTATCCTCTAAAAGAAACTACCTCATAAACTTAAGGACCCTAGAAATTTCAACATTCTGTGCACAATAGGCAACCAATTTTTTTGGTAAGGCATTGTGTGACTTGGGAGCTAGCATTAACTTGATGCCATTATCGATCTACTAGAAAGATCACTCACTTATCCTAAGGGAATTATGGAAAATGTTTTGATAAAAGTAGACAAGTTCATATTCCCTGCAGAATTTGTAGTTTTGGATATGGAGGAAGACCAATTAGTCGTAATCATATTAGGGAGACCATTCTTAGCCACAAGAAGAACTCTGATTGATGTGGGAAAATGAGAACTCGCCATAAGAGTTCAAAACCAGGAGGTAAATTTCAAAGATTTTAAATCTATGGAACTCTTTAGGGAACATGAGAAATGGTTCAAGGTGTAGGCCATTGAGGATGATGCTAACAATTTGGTTTACTTTTCATTCTAATGAAGTGTGTGATTACTCATTTTGGGTAAATAAGTCAGATACTATAGCATATTTACGATTATCAATACTGCACCCTAATGGTATAGAGCAATCCCTCATTGTGCGACACTAGCAACCACTACAAACAGGGAGTATCATGCTAGCCCATTCATGGCACATGCAAGGTACTCCAATACCTTAGCAGCACCAGGCTAATTTTGAGATAATCGGGCTGATGACTATAGACCAAGCGCTACATGAGAGGCAACTTATGCTTTTAAATGCTTTCTTTTAATTTTTTTGCTAATTATCTTCTTTAGATTTGTATTTTGTATTTTTGTGACTTTGTAAATTTGAGTCTTAGTCCTGTTTCTAGTATTTATTGTAGGGAGATGATGAACATAAGGCCTTTAGGTCACATGCATAAAGTGTCTAAAAAGTGTTGTAGCCTATTAACAATTATAATTCTTCCCTATCTTCCTTTTAATTTTGTATTTTTGCACTTCCACTATTTTTAAGCCTTAGTTCACTCACGTTTAGCCATTTCTATGCAAGAACAGATTCAACTTATGCCAAATAAACACTGGCAGTAACAATGTGGTGTAATTATGTAGTGGAGCAAAATTCAGGCCAGCGCTTAGGTGCTCACTTGTTGGCACGGTGGTGCCCAAGGTAAAAAGGAAAGCATTCAAGGCCACGGTGCTGAGTCCTCAGGGCCTCGACGCCCAACAAAAAAAAATGGAAAATTTTTGAAATTGGGAAATTAGATAGAGCCTAGGCGCTTAACCCTTAGCACCTAGGCTTGGGTGCGCGTCCCATTCCTTTTAAAAACACTTAACCCTATTTTTTTTCATCTCCCATTTTCACTTTCAAATGACCACCCTTTCCAACACCCTCATCTTTGATTTTCATTAATCCAAAAACTCACTACAGACCTCTCCAAGGTGTGTCTTGAATTTCTTCTTGAAGGTATGTTCCTCTCTTGTGATTTTGCCAATCTACTTGGTTGCCATATTGCCTTTTCTTTATGTCTTCTTAGTGGTTAAAGATTGTGAGCCTAATAGGTTACGAGATGAGCAATATCTTCGTATTATGGGGTGCTTTATCCGATTTTGAGTGCATGTTGGTCCTTAACATTTGTTTACTCATTTAGGGGCATATACTCAGCATATTTCCAATGATGCATTCTTAGAAAACTCATATTGAGATGCTAGATGATACTATTATTGTTCACAAGGATTGTGATTTGAACATTGGCTATATTTGTGAAATAAGAACAATTATCTAAGCATATTAAGAAACCCAACTGAAGTGACAAATGCAAACAGCGAGGAGGATGTTTAAGTTATTAGGGCAATACTTCTTATTTTTCATTTTTACCTTATTTTGTTTTTGATTTTCTTTCTTTCTCTTTTTACATTGAGGGAAATGTAAATTTAAAGTTTGGGGGTACTTAAATTCAATACTGTAGGGCTTAGTACTAACTTGTCACTGCGTAATCTTTAGTTCACAAATACCTAGACTAGTTGAAATTGTTATGCTTTTATGGTTTTCTGATATGGAGTGTTTCATCTGTGTCTATGATAGGAAAAAGTCTCCTTATTCTGAACTCAGGAAAAATGAGAGATGTCATGGTGTTGAGTGTGTTAATTTCTATGTCAATAATATGCTTAAAGTTATTTGAACCAAATTAGAGCATGTTGTTAGAATCACTCAGCCTACTATAGGTTTAGAGTAGGTTTATGCTGATTTGGACATACACCCTTTCAGATCTCACCAAAACTCTAGAACATATTCAAAGAATCTCTCGAGGTGACATCCTTGGTACACACACCATTAGAGAAATGATTTAAGCCATCATTGGACGTTTGAGCCTTTCTAGCCTACCCAAATAAGTCCATCTCTAGTCACCCCATTTGAGCCTTAATAGTAACCCTTATTTCATTAAGTCACGTCATTCATCCTTAGCCTACATAAACTTTCCTACCCTTATCAAGAAAAGTCACTACTTAAGAAGCCATTGAAATAGAGAACAAGACTATGAAAAAGCTAGAAGAGCAGAAACAATGTAAGATACTTTGGAGCCAATATAATATTCGAAGAAAAATCCAAAAAATAAATAAATACCAACTCCAAGAGTAAAAAGAACAAGTTTAGGGTTGTGAATATGAGAAAAAGAGTGAATGAAAGTGCTTTTAGTGCTATGAAAATAAAGAAGAGAAACTATATTTTAAATTAAACTCCACAATAATGATATCTTGTGAAGTTTTATTGTTTTAAAATCCCTGCTTTTCCTTGTTTACCCCATCACCCTGGTTTGACATTACAAGTTGTCTAAAGCCCTTTTGATCTTTGTTGGTGTGTCTGTCCTACATTAGTGGAGAGTTCATTTGAGAATAGGCATATGAAGTTGAGAAGTTTCTTCGCATTAAGATCATCCATAGGTCAGTCTAGTTGGCATAAACTAATTTGGACTGTAGGTAACTAAGTGCTAAAGAATGCACATACACACTCAAATGGGATAAGTAGATGAAAAATTAGCATAGGAGTTAATATGCTATAGCACTATGGCAGCTCAATTTTTTCCTTGAGCTAGGAAACAAGTGAGTCTGCAGAGACTGTGAGGTTGGTAATTCCTCATAGAACTAACTTGTCTTGAGTTAAAATTAACTGCTTTGTGAATTGTTTTATATTGTTTTGCTCGGGACAAGCAAAAGTTTAAGTTTGGGGGTATTTGATAATTGTGAATTTGTTCATACATTTGGACAAAGTAATTAATTGAGTTATGTTTTTATTATATAATGAGCTATTAATTGGATTTTATTCATGTTTTGCATGTAGGACAAGTTAGAAGAAAGATTGGAGAAAAATATAGTTTTATGGGTTGATTTTCAGAGAAAAAAGCACTGCAATGCTCAAGAAGAGAAGCTACAATGCCTGGAGAGAAGTCTAAAAGAAATTAAGAACCAAGTTATAGGCTTGGGAGCCTAGGCGCCCACCACTTAGAGCCTAGGCACCCAGGGATTAAAGAGCTCAAAGTCTAGGCACCCATACCTTGGAGCCTAGGCTCTGCAGCTATTTTTTAGGGGTTTCACTTAAGCCCTCGAGCCTAGGCGCCCATCAACCAGCACCTAGGCACTCAGTCAACAGAAGTCACTTTAAATAGCCCAAACATAATCAAAATGTACCTTTTGATTTGGAGAGAATAGAGCCATAGTCTAGAACACACTGGAAGAAGCCTATGAAGGAGCTTTGGAGTAGAAGAAGTGAAGAGAGAGGAACAAATGACCAAATAGGTTTAATTCTTTATCTCTTTTCATCTATTTCCTTCTTGTTCTGATGTTCTTCTCATTCTCAAACATGTTGATTTAACTCTAGTAATGGAGTAAAACCTTTTTACTAGGATTGCAACCCACATGTAATCCTTCTTAAATTGATTCTCAATCAATTTTATGTTTATATCTTCAATTACTTCCTCTTTTTTGTGTTTCATGCATCTAATTTACTAGCCATAGATTAGATTGAATTAGGGAACCTTAAGCGCTTTGGAAACCGGATTTGGGGTTTTGCGATGAATTGAGAGATGTGTGATCATTTAGCGTAAGCGGTGAGATTGTATAGGACAGGAATATACCTATACAACACATACAGTCATTAATTAGGGAATTGAGCTTAATGAATGCCTAGATTAGAGATTGTTCATAAGAGTATAGGGTAATTCTAATTGGGGATATTTCCTCTTAATATTAGCAGAGATAATTGGATAATTAAGAACTCTAACTGATAATTGAGATAAATTAATTAGCTTTATTGGGGAGAGAATTGGGATTGATGAAATGTGGGAAAAAATTGTAGTCCTAGGCTTTTAAGAATTAGAAATTTTCATCTTAAGTCATCTGACATTTATAATTAGGATTGTTTTAATTAGTTTAATCTCTTTGCTTATTGGTCTGATTAAAATTAGGGAAGATAAAAATTAGTAGTTAATGAATTAGTAACAGCTCATCGTGAGAGCGATCACTCACTCGCACTTTTTTACTTGTTGTGATTGCGTACACTTGTGTAACATAGTATTTTCACTAACAGCTACAAATACAATTTTTTTTCAATTTTAAAAAGTTTTAAGCCAAAGCTCAATAAATTTAGTTTTATGCATTGTTTTAAAAATTAGACTAGTCCGACTGGTTGGATCGGTTTAATTGGGAATTGGTGGCCTGGTTGGTTTGGTACACCTTGAAGAATTGGTAAAAAGATTGACAACCTATGGTTATCCTAAAAAAATTAGGTGGGTCACCAATTACTCGGTTCCTGAGTTTTCCAAAAAAATAAGAAGAGGAAGAGATCTGAGAAGAAGAAGAAGAGAAAGAGATCTAAGAAGAAGAAGACAATGACATGCTTCCTTCTGTGACAGCGAGCAGGCAAGAAGATTGAAGAGTTCCTATGTAAGCCTTTTGAAACGGTGCACCAGAGAAGCAGCGGAGGAAATCATGAAGCACATCCTTTCGAAGATCCACCGTGGAGGAAAGTCTATAAGACATTTTAAACCAAACTCTTCTATCCATCATGTTATCATGTTCTGTTTGCATTATAACAGCCAAACCAACTCTTCAATCTATCAGTTTATCTTTTAAAATGAAGAGGAAGACAACGAGATGGGGGGGTGGACGACGCCGAGGACTGCATGAAGGCTGAACTCTTTGAAGCCATTCTCGTTGTGTTTCAATGTTGAGACTTGAGAGAGAGAAAGGGGCTAAGGTTTGTAGAATGAAAGGAGAAGGGAAAGGCCGAAATAATTGAATTATTTTGCAGTCAGGTTTGGAAGACTTTATCCAATGGGTATGATCAAATGCATAGTGGGTGCAGTGCACTGAATCATATTGTCCCTTGCTCAACCCTCACTTTTTGGATGAGTTTTAAAAAAATAATAATTAATAATATAGGCATCCTAATGAATGGATTAATCAATTCTTAACTCTAATCTTCTTTTTTATTTATTAAAAATATTATTTCATTTTAATTAATTAATTAATTAAATTATTAATTATATAAAAAATATATTATACTCTATATATAATATATAAATTTTAATTTTAAAATATTATTTAATTCAAATTTAGTTCGACCGCAGTTAAACCATTATCCTATAACCCATTACATCTACTGATTTAATGGCCGATCTAGTTTTTAAAACATTAATTTTATGTAAGGTAAAATGTAAAATAGGTCCAATGATTGAGTCTACTTTATATAACTCATATAATTAAAATATTATCATATATAGTTTTAATGAATTTGAATTTTCACACTTAATCAATGAAATAAATTTAAATATAATCGCTTATAAAAATTAAAAAATTTTGAATTATTTCTTCTTTCTCTCTAAGTTAACAACTTAACATGATATAGCTAAACGAGAAGCAGGCACCTTCTAGAAATTGTGGGCCATATTGCCTACATTTTTCATGGGTGCATGTGTAATATAATTATACACCGAATAACTGTTTGTTTTCTTGCATTAACGGCATGCGCCTAATACAAACAACGAAAACCAGAGATATCCGCACCCTCTTTTGCTACCAATTCCTTCTCTCCGCATGCGAAGAGCGAGCGGAGTTGAGTTGAATTTAGGGCTGTAAATAAGCAATCCCGGATCCTCGATTTTTCTTTGAGTGAGGTGACACTCTCTTTCTAAATTAATAACAATGACGATAACTATAAAAAAGGTTAAACAAATATTAAATATTATCATAAGTAAATAATATTTTTAAAGTTATCCTTACGAATTTTTATATGTTAAAATCAACATAAGTTTAATTATATTTTTTATATTTTTTAAAATTATAATTTTGATATTTTTAATTAATTTCAATTTGAATAATATAATTTTTATAATTTTATAAAATTTACAATTTTAGTCCATCAATTAATTTTTTATTTATTTTTTAATTGAAATCTTACGTGAATATTTAAAATGTCAACTGGACTATGAAAAAATTACATATTATCTAATTAAAATGACACATCACCTCATTACCACGTCAACTTCAAATACCAACTGGGAATTGAGGTTGACATGATAATGAGATAACGTGGAGAGCTAATGTATCATTTTAATTAAGTGATATGTATTTTTTTTAAAATTTAGTTAATATTTTAAATATTCACGTTAACATTTTCGTTAAAAAATATATGAAAAGTTAACAAATGACCAAAAATATAATTTTTATGAAATTAAGAAAATTAACTTGTTTAGACTAAAATTAAATAGATAAAAACTGTTCATTTTACAAACTAGGAAACCCAAACTTTTACAACTTGTTTATGTAATACCATAAATATTTATGGCGTGGGGAACTATTGAAATTACCAGGATGGGTGCAGGGCAATAGCAACCACGGTGGTAAAGGCTAAGGATGACAACAGATAGGACGAAGACTGAGAGGTTTTCCTATTCACTGTCTCCTCTCCACTAACTTCCGACCTTCTCATTCTTGCTTCTCATAGCAAGGGACAAATTTCTGTCATTACCAACACTTATTACTAGGATCCCAAATTCGTAAAATTTTAAACGTGATTATATTTATAATTTATATAAAAAAGAAATAATCAATATTATTCCATTCTTATAAATTTTGAGTTTTACAATTTTTTTTAATTTTTTATAAAAATAATTGTAAACGTATAAATAATTTAATTAAAATTAAATTTAAAATTAAGTTAAATTATAATTTTTTTAACTTTTAAAAAAAATTCGTATATATTTTTATAATAAATGAGAGAACTAAATAATTAAATCATGTTTAAAAAAAAGTAATTTATTCTTATTCTTTTATATATATAAAAAAGAAAACAATCAAAAACAAACAACAATAAATAAAAATAGAAACTAGACAAATACCTCTTGTTGAGCAAAATCTCTAATTCATAAACCATCATGAATCCGGGTCCGATCATGTTGTCATGCGACATGACCGATCTAATTAAATCATGACCGTCCATTTAAAAAATAGACGGTCACGATTTAACATATTTTTTAAAAAAAATTTTAAATAAAATATTATTATTTTATATTCGGATGGCCAGATCTGCAACAAAACAGTTGTGCTAGACCTGATCCAAACTCCCATCACCTCTTACGAAGCACCCCACCACATCCAGCAGGGGTTGGGTTAGTTTAGAAGCTCGGTAGTTAATTTTACACTTCTGGCAGTGTTAATCAGTTCGATTCAATTACTTTTTGACTTGATCAACCAAATTGAACTGAACTTATTTTTTATTTTTTCTACAATATATTAAATATATTTAGTTTGTTTGAAGTGAGTCAATTGAATCAAACCAAACCATTAAAGGTGAATTTGGTCAATTTGATTTAATCAGTCTTAATTTTCTTAATTTAAGTTAAATTAATTTTTATTATAGTTAATTAAGCTTAATTTTATGAAAAATTAAATTAAAAAAGGCTTATTTAAATTTTTAAAAGTCTAAAATTTATAAAATTTTAAATATCTAATCTCAAACTTAAAGTTTATAAATAAAATAACAAAAACTATTAAAGATATAACGTAAATTTATAAATTATGAAAATATGGTTAATGATTGGTTGATTCCGTTTGATTCATTCCCTCACCAAAAATTAAATCAAACGTTTGGTTTTCATTTAAAAATATTGAATTAAATTGATTTTAATTGGTTTTGATAAATATCAATTTAGATTGATTTGGTTTAGAACGATTTTGAGTAGCACTTTATAAACTACGCGCCATTTTGTCTTAATTCTTTTATCGGTTAAAAAAGAGCACGAAAATATTAATTCTCATATTTTATATTATAATACTTAAGATATTAATAAATACTGTAAAAAGTGGATTCCAACGACCGGATGCCCAGCTTCATTTCTAATGTCATTGCCCCGAGGGAACAGAAAATTTTCAGGACGAAACTGCAGGAAAAGGACTCTACGCTCTACCCCCCGCTTGTACTACAGGATTCTGATAATGGAGAGATTCTCTTTTGGGTCCCTTAGGATTTTCTTTTGGAGAATAAAATTAAAAAAATAATACTTTTACATTCTTTTTTCTAATATTCATCTCACACCTTATTTTTACTAAATATAATATATAAATATAATTAATATAATTATTAATAAATAATAATAAATATATATAAAAATATTATTTCTCATGTGCTATTAAGATTTATAAAATTTCTATATTTAATATAATAATGTTAAAAATATATAATTAATATTTTATAAATGAATAAAATTAAAATTAATATAATATTAGACATTCATAATTTTTAAATAGTATGAAATGTTACATAAAATAATATTATTTTATTATATTTTAATATTTTAAATGACATAATATTTATTAAATAATGAAATATCAAACATTTCTGTGATATTATTAAAAGGGTTATTGGCATGGATGAAAATGAAAATATAAGTCAATATCACAATAGGCTAGGAACGAAAGAGCAGTGCAAACAAAAGTTTGTTATGGATTATAATATGAGGCATTTGATAAAGCTTTCATGGGCATTTTCCTACATTCATTGAGCCAATAAATTTCCTACATTAGTTTGGGTTGATATTTCTAAATTTATAAAGTGCGAGTTGGGTTATTAAATAATTTTTTTTAATCTCCACTAATTTGACTTGACTCGCAAACTATTAATAAATTTTAAAACTCTCAATTAAAAGACATTATATATTTTAATTATTACATAAATAATTAGTTTTACTTATTAGATAATTCTTATTTAATTATTTTAAATAATTATTTAAATAAATTAAATAATTAATAGATAATTAAGATTAAAAATAGTCCCATCATACATCTCCATGTGAAAGCATCACATGTCATATAACAATCATAATATGTGATCAAATTAATATTAATTATATGACTTTTAATTGATTAATTAAAAATCATAAAATATAAATATCTTATATTATAATTTTTTTCACCTTGACTTTTCAAATAATAACTTCATTTTTTATAGTATAGAATGGAGATCCAACTTGCTATATTCTTCCTAAATTCTCAACCTACCACCTAATTTAGCCTAAGGTGATGACTCTTTCTTTTTCAATCATGGATAACCTCGTTATCTGAACTCTCATTTTCCTTATAGTATATATATTACCTCACCATTATTAAATCTTATCTAAACAAGGCAATGCATGCCAGTACATTATTAATACACCAATTATTTGTTCCTTTCATTTAGTATAAATTGATATTAAATATTTAAGTTCTAAATTCTAAATATTAATTGAGCAGGAACTAAATTAAAAAAATTAAACTATAGAAATTAAATTAAAAATTATATAGTGATCATCATACGCACACTTAAATAACATGTCAATATTCTCTTCAGGGGCTATTGACATTTCCAAATGTCAATTGGAATTCCTTTGTAACCAATTATTAAATAAAAATTAATTGTTTTAAAATTATATAAATATTTTAACAAAAAAAAGTTATAAAATTAATTATTATATTTTATACCTAAATCTATACTAGATTAAATAATATTTTGTTTTCAAAAATTACACTTAACTTATAATTAAATTATATTTAAATTTTAAATATTAAATTTAAGTTTTTACTGATTGAAGTAGATGTTAATGGTTATAGTCCTTTTTGTTAAAAGTAAAATTATTTAATAAAAATTATTCAAAATATTAATAAATAATTTTAAAATATAAAAAAAGGGAAATTCAAAGTTTATTTAATAAAAATAATAATTTTTAGTATATAAGTGATTTAGTTTAATTAAAAATACGAATAAATAGTTTAAATATAAATTAGTTAAATATTTAATTAATATAAAAAAATTAATAAAAATATATTATTGGAACTCTAAAAAATAATAATTGATTATAAATGAATACCAATAAATATTTAGAAACACCAATATTCTCACACATTCTGTTATTCTAATTAATCAAAAAAGTAACGATTTTATAATGGATATAAAAAATATGAACTAACTTAAAAACAAAATAAAAATACAATGACTAAGAAAAATTATAAAAATTTAACTAAAATTCAGATAAAATTATAGGAAGAAAAATATAATTAAATTATAAATTCTTTAAAAACTGAAAAAAAAAATTTTCTTATTTCAAAAGTAGTCCAAAACTCTAAGTTCTAACTTGGAATCTGAAACTTTCGAAATTATTATTATTATTTATGAACCTCATTATTTATCTAATATTACAAGGGCATTAAGGGATGGTCGGTCTCCTTGTTTCATTGGAGCAGTGCAACTCCTCTTTCAGCTCCCCAAACCTAAGCTCTGTGGGTCCCATACCCTCTCCCACCCATCATTTTCTTCATTTATCTCTGGGGCCCACTTTGATTATTACTTTCATCTTGATGATGAAACATTAACTGATGAGGGGGAGCGTGGGCCCTTCTCTCTTTAACTTAAATGAAGTGTGGGACTATCAAACTTTTCAAACCCGTGCACGTGGACAGTTTCAAGGTTATTATCAGTGGGGGTACCACACTGCCTCGTCCCTTGGATTGGGGCTTATGGAATTGCAGAGTCAAGTGGGTTGCACGTGGTCACCTCTTTTGATTTGGTAAAAGTGTAATTATACTTTATAAAATATATTGAGTTAATCAAACTAAAGTGTATTTTTATTTGGAGTATTTTTCTTATATTACACCCACTTTCATCTATTTTACATCATTTTTTTAATTTTAAAAAATATCTATTACAAGACTCAATAATTAACAAAAGAAAAAAAATGTCATTAAAAGAGAGATTAAATTATAATAAAAAAAATTTTAGTAAATTTTCTTAAATTCTTCCAAAAATATGTATACAAATATTAATTTTTAAAATTAATTATTTATAAGTATATGCTAAATAATTTTTTACTTTTTATTCTTGTATTTCTCTTATTATGTTTGGTAAAATAATATATTCGTTTTCTATTTTTTTTCCTATCCTTTGTTCAAATTTTATAAACTGATTGTTAAAATCCATTGATAAATTTTTAAAGACGTTAAGAAAAACATTTCAATACAAAATACTTAAAAAACAATGTTATTGAATAGAGAACTTAAATAATTATGTATAGCATATTTGATTGAGAAATTATGTTAAATTTAAATTTTTGATAGGCTTTGCAGTCTTTGCTTAACAAACTTCATGATTATATACATAATCTCACTAAAATTATGATTTAATTGTATGCAATATGAATTAATAGTATAAAAGAGATGTTCAGTTTATTAAATTAATAGACAACATAAAAAAGGCTATCACTTATTAGTTATTACATATTTTTTTGGAGGTATTTAGGATATTTTATTATAAATTATTCTTCTTTAACCATGCATTTCTTAACTATTGAGTTTTATAGTAGCTTGTTTTAAAGTGTAATACTTTTGTAAAATTTTAAAATAGAGGAGAGGTGATTATAATGTAAGATAAATATGTTGGTGTAATTTCCTCTTTTATTTATCCCAATATCATTCAAACAAATGAAATTCTATTCTTTACAACTTTTTGAGTTAATCAAACATTAAATTAGAGTAATGTTGTCGAATTAACTTTACCTTTAGAGTAATTAGTCTATCTAATTTTAAAATTTAGACAATATTATCTTGTCATTAATTGGCTAATTAATAGAGTAAGTTGATCCATCTAATTTCAATTAAAGCAGTATCATCTCTAATTATTAAAATAAAATAATTATGAAAAGAAACAATTCTAATTGAAATTAGAGGAATAAATTGCACTATTAAGTAGCCCTCTTGATTAAGGTAGGGCTAAAATGTTCTTTTCTAAGATTGGGCCTTAACTATGAGTCTCTGGTCCAATGGTGCTACAGTAATCTTTAAAGTTGAGACTTATGGGTTTGAACCTCTGTTAAAACTAAACCAAAAAAAAAAAAATTAACCCTTATAATACAAGGTCCTTTGGCTTAAGGTTAGAGCTGGCAATCGGACCGGCCCGATCGGGCCAGTGACATAATTGGGCCGATTCGGGCCGGCCCAGATTTACATCGGACTGACATATTGCTAGCCCAACCCAGCCCATCGGGCCATCGGGCTGGCCCAACTATAACTATAATTATTAATAAATTTTATTTAAATATAATTATAATAT